>JAODAL010007359.1:0-125810 GCA_025379985.1 Phyllomedusa bahiana
CACCCCAGTCATGACGTCGCACTCACATCTCACCCTCTCTATTCTGTAATCTGTATTCTGTAGCTGCCGCCAAAATTACAGGAAGCGCCGAAAAAGGCGCGATCTTAAATAGATGATGCACAATTTTAAACCGTAATATCGCATGATCGGAAATTTTCTATCACCATAAAAACCTTGCCGATTTCAACTTTGTCGATAAAAATCGCTCAACACTAGTCTTAACTTCTATAGGGCAAACATAGTCCTAATTATAGTCCTTATGTGTAATATGCAAAAGCCAATAATTTGGGTAAAGGGGAAAAAAATTTAGTCCAATTGGGCCCTGCATTTGCCCTATAGAAGTCTATGGCCCCCCCACCATGGTAGCTGTCTGGATACATTTTTTCTTTTACAGTACCCCGAAAGATACCATAAACAGCGGTCCAAAACAAAATAGGACTAGACAGCCAAAAACAAGATAAGGAAGAGGAAAAGGTGGATTGAGTGTAAAAACAAGTCATATTTAGATTTATTTCAGGTGCTCTGTTTTGTTCTTGTAGTTATGGAGTTGTCAATATCTCCATACAAACACACATATCTAAGAATATTCGAATCACGTAGGAAGATCCTGTACCCAGCAAGTTAAAGCCACATAAATTCTTCAGAAAACAATGCACCCGTAGGGGACGGGTCATTGAATGTCTTAGGAATGCAAGATTACCTATGGTTCCTATAACTTTCATATCTTACAAATTTTATGATCATGTATAAAGCGGACATCTGAGATTTGTAAGTTTCTTCTGTTAGCAAAACTGGTCATTCACATATGATGCTGGTGCTTTATAAAACTTCTCTCTTGTAAAATGTACTAGTGAAATAACAACAGCAACTACAGTTTTTCTCCTCCACCTCCTTTTTTAATAAACTTAAGAACACATATCCCGACCCCACCCCACCCCATCTAAGGCCTTTAGGCCCAATTTAAAAACCAAAATAAAACAAAACCAAATAGGCAAATAAATGAAAACGGAATTTGAATTGGTTTGTCCAGAGGCTACGAATCATAGTCTTCCTCCTCATCACAGCCAGCAGGCAGCGATGGAGCTGGCATAGTGGGCAAAGCAGCAGGCGCCGAGGGCATGACTGGTACAGACTGAAAATGTAGGAAGGATGGAGCTGGAGGAGGAGTACTACAATAAAGAACAATCAAACATGAGAATAAAAATATGCAACAAATGTCTCATTTAACTTTTTTCCTACCACAGTTTGATTTTTTTCCCCCCCTTTACATTTCATGGGTCTTTTCTTTACAACAGTTAGCTTTCAACATGTTCGGAAAGGTAATTGAAGAATTTGTAAATACATTGCTTTGTTGATTTTTACTTGGTCAGGAGATAGAGATTTTTATCTCCTCTCAGAGCACACAAGTTTTTCTCGGTTACACCCATTTCTCTCCCCATCCCTCGCTGCTTTCTCTCTCATCGCTCTTAGGCTATGTTCACATGGCTGATTGCCGGAGTAATTGCGGGGACGGATTACGCCCGCAATTACGCCGACTGCCGTGTAGCGGGGTGGGGAGGGGGGACGGCTGCTCGCTGGCCTCAGACAACCATTATCCACGGCGTGTATCCCATGTCACTTTAAGAGACGGAATCCATAGTTCTCTATGAAAAGTGTGGATTACTGTAATGACTGGGACGGATTTTCGCCGTATTTCGCGCAGTACGGTGCGGAATACAGGACCAAATCCGTCCCAAAATAAGCCGTGTGAACATGGCCTTAGCTGCAGTCACCTTCTGCAGTCTCATCTCTAGTAACAGACTTAGCTAAAGGAGATGCTTTCAAAATAAACAATCTGAAGAGCTCTGCAGTCTGGATTAGTCTGCAGTAGCTTTACTCAGCAGGTCGTTACGAATACAGAGAGATACCCAATTTGTATATTTTTTGTGTTTTAAACAATAAAAACAATTTTATTCAAAAAGGAAAACACGTTTTTGCATCGCCAGAGTCTGAGAGCCATAACTTTTATTTTTCTGTGTACGGAGAGGTGTAGGGGCTTGTTTCTTGCGGGATGAGTTGACATTTTTATTGGTATCATTTTTGGGGGGCAAGGCTTTTTGAACAGTTTTAAATCCATTATATGGAAGGCAGGGTGAAGAAAATACTGCAATCCTAGTAGTGTTTTTTTATTTTTTAACAGCGCTGTGTAGTATATGTGACAAGTTAGTTTTACTATATACGATACGATTATGGCGATAAGCAGTTTAAATTTTTTATTTTTTTTATGTTGAAGCGCTTAAAAAAAGAAAAAAAAAAAAGTTTTTATTGTGTAAAATATTATTTATGCATTGCGGTCGTCTGATAGCCATAACTTTTTTTCCGTATACAGAGCTGTGTAAGGACTTTTTTTTTTTGCGGGATGAACTGGTACAATTTTGGCGTTTATATATGTTTTTGATCGCTTTTTATTTCATGTTATGTGCTGTGGGATGAACAAAAGAAAAAAAAAAAAAAAAAAAAAAAAGAAGAATCGCTATTTAACGGCGCTCACCGTGCGGATTAATTAATGTGATATTTATAGGGTAAGTCATTACGCACATGGCAATACCAAATATGTGTACTTTATTTTTTGATCTTTTTTGGGCTGATTGGCGTTTGTAAAGGGGAAAGGGAGGTGTGCGTATTTTATTTTTCGTGTTTGTGTTTCACCATGCCCATAATGCATTGTGGGCATGGTGACATCACAAACAGCCCGGGAAGCTTCCTTCTTTTGTCTGCGACGTAGCTCCGGCAATCTTAATAGATCACCGCAGCTAAAGGGTTAATCACCCGTGGCTGGAGCTCACCCATGTCGCGATCGTGCAGGGCTAGTTTGTAATCCCGCATGATCTCCATGACTTACCCATAGGTCCCATTTGCGGGATCGCACTTCCCGCTAGGATGTATGGGTACGTCCAATGTTGGGAAAGGGTTAAAAAATAGTTTTTCACAAAAAATTTTATCAGCAAAAGAGGCACAAATAAGTTTTGTAATTGTGTCACTTTTTAGTTATGGACATGACAAAGATTGTTGTGGACAGGGCTAAAAGTTAGTTTGGCTTGTGTGAACCCCAATTGCAAGGGAAATACAGCACGAATACTGATTGCAGGGATGATCCGAGTCTGATAAGAAACAGCAGCTCCAGAATTTACTAAGCACTAGCGATCACTTGACCACCAGGGCAGGAAAGCACGAAGCCTAAGGGCCTCCAGCTGTATACAGCGATCAGGAAGGCAGGGATGTCCATAAAACATCCCTGTCGAGCCCGGCTGCCACTGACAGTTGGCTCTCCACTCCCGCAGCTGCACAATTAGCCTGCAACTGCACACTCTGCAAGGCGGTTTGAAAATGGCCATGCAGAGTTAAGAGGTCTATGGGCGATTGGCAACTAGTTAATAAAAAGACTTGTCTGAACAAAAGATAATAACGCCACTGAGTTATGCTACTCTTTCACTCTGATTAATTTCTGGTCACAATGATACTTCGTTTCTAATGCTTTATGAAAACTAGCTGGATGAGAGAACATCTGTTCCAGTGGGTCACAAACTCATCGCTGACTGATCCTTACTTCCTATCTGCTCTTGTCAGATCATGCCACAGAATTACCTTTGAAATGAGGCTTGTGATTGAATATTTGCAGCTGGGGCAGGACACATTTCTTCTTCACCTTCTGTATCTGTGCCTTCTGAATCCTCCTGTTGATATTAAATCAAAATATGTGACATGCTTCAATTACTATTTCTTATGGCTGGATTTACAGATGTTCCTTTAACAACCTAAATGCTAGTCCTGGAGGAAAGGACAATACTGCTTATTTTGTGCACAAATTCAGGGCAGACTGCGTAAAAAGAGAAATTGCTGTTACAATGACTGGAACATACAGGGGAAGGAAAAAAAAAAAATAAAGTTTTAAAAGTCTAGTCAGAAGTAATCGACATGGGTACTAAAAGTGTGATCCCTGGGATGCCCAAAGTTAAATATAAAGCAAAATGATAGAAAAATAAAAGAAAAATTTTTGAAATGTGAGGCAATTTTTACAAATATTTCAAAAACACTGAAAAGGGGAGAGGGGGCGGGGGGAGGGAATGGATGGATGGATCCCTAAAGCAATGCTAACAAAACCATTTGTATTAAAAGGAACAAAGTCTCACCTCTTGCTCAGAATCCGTTTCAGATTGCTTTTTATCCTTTCGTTTCATTGCTGTGCCACCGTTTTTTCGACTGCTTCCTGGTTTTCGACCCCTTAGATATTATATACAAAATTAATAAAAGTGTCAATGTGTATAGTTAATCTATGTTTTGCATTGTTTTTTAAGGTGAGGGAGCTCCAAAATTGAGAATTTAAGGGAAATCCTAAAACCAGAAAATTACCTTATTTAACTCCTTCTCATCCACCCCAACTACACTACCTGCAACATTATGTACAGTTGAAACCAGAAGTTTACATATACTACGTAAGACGACACATATGCATGTTTTTTCTCAATATCTGACATGAAAGCAGAATAAACTTTACCCGTTTTAGGTCAATTAGGAACCAAAATTATTTATATTTGCCCGATGCCAGAATAGTGAGAGATTTTTTTTAAAGGCACCTTATTACTTTCTGCGAAGTCAAAAGTTTACATTCATTTCATTAGTATTTGGTAGCATTGCCCTTAAACTGTATAAAATGTTTTGGATATCCTTCCACAAGCTGCTCAATAGTTTTTAGGAATTTTGGCCCATTCCTCCTGACAGAACTGTGTATCTGAGCCATGTTTGTAGGTCACCTTGCTCGTACCTGCCATATCAGCTTTGCCCATAAATTTTCAATAGAAGTGAGATCAGTGCTTTGTGATGGCCACTGCAAAATATTGACTTGGTTATCCTTAAGCCGCTTTGTAACCAGTTTGGCAGTATGTTTCCGGTCATTGTCCATTTGGAAGACCCATTTTTCTCCAAGCTTTAACTTCCTGGCTAATGTCTTGAAATGTTGCTTCAGTATTGCCACAATCTTTCCTCATGATGCCATCTTCAGCAAAACAACCCCACAACATGATGCGGCAGCCCTGTCTCTTCACAGTTGGGATGGTGTTCTTAGGCTTAAAAAGTTTTCCCCATTTTTCCTCCAAACATCGGGGTCTTATGGCCCAAAAACAGTTTTTTGGTTCAACAGACCAAAAATAAAATTTTCCAAAAATGTAGGTCTTTTTTCCCGTGTGCATTTGCAAAAATTAACGGCTTTTTTTAACTTTTGGCGTAAAGGCTTCTTCTGGCCTTTCACCCATGTTGAGACAGTACTTTTTCACTTGGATAAAAGGGCACAATCTTACAGCTTTTTGCCAGATTTCCAAGGTTTTTTCTTTAGTTCGGGTTGTAAGCACAGCAATCAAAACGTTCATCTCTACACCAAAAACCGTTCATTTCCGAGGGTATGAGGCTCGATATTCTCATCTTGTTTGTACTTGTATAGAATTGTTTGTACAGATGAATGAGGCAACTTCAGGTGTCTGGAAATTGCACAAGTCTGGATCATCCTTGGGTGCAAGTCCACAATTCTCTTCTTAAACTTTGGGTTTATTTCTTTTGCTTTCCCATGATGTTCACACAGAAGCAGTGCGTTTTTGGTGTGCAAAAAAAACCACAGGGGGACTAACTCGTGTTGCCCTAAACAATAAATCAAAGCTTTCCAAAAACATGAATCAAACATATGGGGGTCCCAAATTGTTTAAAAACAATAATTCTAGTTAGTAAACTTTTTGACTCGCAAAAGTAAAAAAAAATCCTTTAAAATTTGCTCTCTTCTCTCGCATTCTGGCATTTGGCAATATAAAAAATTTTTGGTAACCTAATTGACCCAAAAAGGGGGGGGTTTATTCTGATTTTTATGTCAAAAGCGAGCAAAAAACCAAAAAAAATTTCTTTTTATTATAAAAAAATTTTTTTTTTTTTTTTTTTTTGTAATATAGTGTATGCAAACTTCTGGTTTCAAATTTACATCATTATTGTGGCACCATTATGGCAATGATGACAAAAAAACGGATTTAAAAAAAAAAAAAAAAAAAAAAAACCCACACCAAACCAAAAAGGCTCTCTACCTCCGTGGCACCCTCTCTCCTTCTGTGTGATTGTCTTCATTCTCCCCCTGCATATCTGGGACAGTGGCAACAAGATCCTTTAAGAAGTCAAATTGCTGCTCAAGCTCTATACACTGTTTCCTGTGAAGGATAAATAGGGTTATGGTTAGTAAATCAAAATTGGCATCAATGATTTCACTTTGGAACAAACTATTTTCAAAAAGACTGGCTTTCTTTGATAGAGTATCGACTCTTCACTGTCTGAAATATCTTAAAAGGGGTTTTGCCATTTGGCAAAATTCATTTTGAGGCCTGCTTGTAGCTTACTACGAGCCGGCCTCAGATCAGAGATTTTTACCATGTAAATCATTATGGAGCTAGGAGTAGCATATATAAAACAATTATGAACAGCAGCCAAGAGAGGCACATGAGCGCTGTAGCCAATTGGCGACTAAAAGTGACAATCCAACTACTGGCAGCAGAAATAGAAGACTAGGGAAGAGCACCAGAGTATTTTTGTTTATTTACATTTTTTGACAGCAGCAGTGGTTTATTGTAAAAGGTAGGCCCGGATAAGCCTTTTAAAACAGAAAAAGGCTTGAAAAACATGATATATCATAATGTTGTATTTTTTTTTTTTTTTAAACATCTGTATAGATGGTTAAAATAAATAAAAAGAGAAAATAACTGAGTGTGACTAAGCACTATAGCTATCCACCCTTCATGTACAAAAACACATGGCTGGGAACAAAAGGTAAACGGTCTGGCCAGGAATTGGTGAAACTTGCTGTTAACCAAAAATGAACAACAAAAGGCCTTGTAGATTTTCATGGTGATGTCTCATGAAAACAATAGCTATGGATGTCAGAAGTAGGTTGTTTGAAAAATCCCTCTATAGTGGACTCAAGCTTCCTACAAATTTATAATATTCATCTTTAATTATTATCAATCCAGAAATAATTGAAAGATATGCAGGGAGATACTTGGCGAATGTTTTAATATGTTCCTACAGTAGCATATGATTATTGTACATATAATGGTATACACAAAGAAGGGTCATACTAAAAGGCATGAACAAAAAGAATGAACATTATTAGTAAGTAATAAAGAGCTAAGGAGAAGTAAAGAATGTTTTAAGGGCTAAATAACGATTGATTGAATAAATAGAATATCAGATGAGTTTATATTAAAATGAACACATATTACACATAAACAGGTGCCTAGCACTTTAGCTGTGCATGAAAGGTGGGGAATGAACAGGATATGTAGGCAGTTTAGACTGAAATGAACACATATTCCATAAAAGAAGGTGTCCATGGAAAATGTGTTCATTTCCATCTAAACTGCCTATATATCCTTTTCATTCCTCACCTATCATGCACAGGTAAAGTGTTAGGCACATGTTTCTATGATATAATTGTTCATTCCACTATAAACTTCTCTTGTATTCTATTTATTCAATCTTTTATTTAGCCCCTGAAACATTCTTTACTTCTCCATGGCACTTTATTACTTAGTAATAATGTTCATTCTTTTTGTTCATGCCTTTAAGTATGTCCCCACAAAGAATAATTGTAACAAATGGTGCATGACCTAGCTTTCTCTTAGAATCTTTAGTAAAATGACAGTGAAACTCATTTAGTGGTAAAAAGATGAAGATATTTCTACTGTTGATTCAGTTTACAAATACCAGTGGTGAAATCTCAAGTGGCTCCGTGTTATTTTGCAGAAAAAAAATAAATAAATATGTATGGCTCTACATTTGGTATCGCAGCTCAGTCTCATTCTCAAGTCCTACAGAACACAATTACAGCTTTAGTTAACTAACTTGTGTTTTTTGGAATGAAAAAATATAAGGAACAAAACTCACAGATGTGATGTAGTCATGGTCTTTGCACTTCGAGATTGTGTCACCTGACAAGCTTTTTTCAGCAGCGACTCGAGGAATAGTTCAAGTGCACGGGCTAGAAGAATATCAAGGAGTTTAACAATTACCAACAGATAAACCTTGCCCCCTGCTGCCCAATCTATTCTGCCCACAAGCTTAAATAAAGGTTGCAGGTATGTGCAGTTCACACTGTGATCTCATCTGATTAGGTTGGAGTCTGGTGGTTGTTTACAAGCTGCCAATATGTGACTGCTGCAGCCAATAAGTGTTGTCAGGGTTAAAGGGGTAGTCTTACTACATTAATTCCTCTTACCTCAGTCCTGTTTTCTTGGTTGTACTTTGAATTCAGGGGGGTGTTTACTGGCTTCCACTAGGCTGCAGTAGAAGCCAGGTCTGTAGCTATAGCAACCAGTGCTGGTAGCCTATCAGGATAGACCAAACAGGTCTGTAGCTATAGCGACTCAAGGAGCTGATATCAGAATAGGTAGGATACTTGTAATGGACACATATTGCAAAGTGACTTGTTTTTGCAAGATCTTTAACATAAAAAGCAATCCTTGTAGTGAGACAACCACTTTAAGGTGCTCTACTAGTGGCTTCACCGGGCAGCGCCTATCTATAGGGCTATTGTGTAGAAACAAGCAAAAAATTGCACGAATCCAGCAAGTGCAAAAAGACGTAAGGTACTTTAATATAAGACATATACACTCATGGTACAGGGGGTGAAAAAGACGCTACACCCAGGTGAATTTTTTTTTCTCCCCAGAAACTAAACAGCAATTTTAGTTACTAAACTGAGCAACAGTTTCTAAAGTATGTGCCTTAAATGGTGCCAGTACACCATATGAAGTACACGGGGTTAAACAACTTTATGTTTTTCTTAAACTTAGCTGGTTTTCAGCTCTGATTTTTACCAGATGGCAAATCCAGGTCAGTACCACTGTAAGGCTATGTTCAAACGG
Organism: Phyllomedusa bahiana; assembly: GCA_025379985.1. Classification (NCBI taxonomy): domain Eukaryota; kingdom Metazoa; phylum Chordata; class Amphibia; order Anura; family Hylidae; genus Phyllomedusa; species Phyllomedusa bahiana. The sequence goes on from JAODAL010007359.1 coordinate 8,928, forward strand.
CTTAATTGCGCCCCGCAATTACGCCGTGTGGACGGGGGCGGGGCGGGAGCGGGGGGCCGGCACTTCGCCGGCCCATTGACTTGAATTGCCAGCGGCGCGTATACGCCGCTAGTAATTCACATGTCAATTATCTCCCCGCCCGGCGGATTCGCCGGGCGGGGAGAGGAGACGTAATCCATAGTTCTCTATGAGAACTGTGAATTACCGTAATTAATGGGCCGTTTTCGGCCCGTAATTGGCGCACTTCGGCACGTAATTACGGACCGAAATACAGCCCATTTTAAGCCGTGTGAACATGCCTTTATAATAACTGCAAGTTTCACTCACACAAAGTTTAAGGCCTAAGTATAAAGTTTAAGTATATAGCAGATTGTACTAATGTGAGGCACAAAGTTATTAAATTCATCTTGCATTAGTAGAATCTTATACTATTGTAACTATAAACTGAAAGCCAGTACAGTGCATGCAGAAAGAGAGGGCACAGACAAGACAGGAACACCTCCGAAACAGTGTATGGAGATCCTTTCCTACTACAGGAACACATTCCAGCCATGTCTGTGCCTCTCCGTTTACCTCTCCTTTCGTTCAATTTGTGGAGGTGACCAGGCTCACTCAGGACAGAAGCAATGTTCCCCTCTTTTCCTGCTACAGAAAACAAGCATGCTGCGGAGCTTACATTGTGCTGCAGCAGAGGAGGGATGTTCCCTCATCATTGTGCGCCATCCCGGCTGAACAAAACTGTTTCGGTACTGCACAACTATGCAGCCTTTCACCTTAAGGGTATGTTCACACAGCGTGTTGATTCTGTGTGAACATAGGCTTTTAGATACGGGTTTGGATCTGTCTGTCGGACCCCAAATGGACCCAAACACGTATCTAATAAATAGCAATGCGATTTACATTTTTACTATTTAACCTGCATCAGCGTTCACACGAGTGATCGCCGACGCGGGTCTCATTGTGTCTTTCAGATCCGTCCCAGGAAATTACATATCAGTTCTTGGACCGAAAGACGCAGCAGGAGCCCTATTTTAAACTACAGAGCGCGATCCTGCTGCATTCAACACGCATCCAAACATGCGGCGGCGTGTTGGATCCGATCGCTGCAGCGTTTTTGGATGCGATTTTCAGAGCCAACACGGATCCAAAATTGTATCCAAACACGCCATGAGAACGGCCCCTAAAGAGTACACCAAGTAACAAAAATGCCTTTGCTACAAGACCGGCAAAAAGTATAAATCTCTTATTTGTGTTCAAAGTTCCAAAATCCGTCAAGGCTTTCAGTTTTTCTGAAACGGTCAGACGCTTCTTAAAAAGCGCACTGTGCCCTATGTGGAAACACCCTGAGAATAAAGGCCATGTTCATACGGTGTTTGTTAAATACATTTTCAAGTGTGATTTACATGGATTTCAATGTAAAACAAGTATCATTGTTTGCATTGTGTAAAACGGATGCACTCAAAGAATTGACATTTCAATTCTTGATCTGTTTAACGCATTAAAAAGCCCATAGATACAGTTTTGCAGTCCAGAAAACACATCCAAAAACGTACTATGCTTTGTGGTACGTTTTTTGAATGCATTTGATGCAATGTTTGACGTATTGCAAAAACGTATTGAAGACGCCGTGTGAACATAACCTAAGGAAAAGGCAGAGTGTGCCTTGGTCAGGCTAAGCCGTGAAGAGTCTGGTTTCCTTATGCCTTTGGCTATGTCTCCACTGCACAGGATAACAATTGTATTTTTGGCACTTTTAGTTTTTAAAAAGTGCCAAAAATACAATTGTCCCTGCAGCCCCATAGGCTGCAATAGAAAAGACGAGCTATATAGTCTCCACAGCTCGTCTTCTGGCGCCTGTGTATTATACAACATGTTGTATAATACGCCTGCACTTTTATAGTTTTCTTGGCGTTCATACAACAATACAATTGAATGGGTGACGTAAAAAAAAATTAGAAGCGACCATGTTTTTTTGTACAAAGTGTGATTTAAAAAAAAAAAAAAAAAAAAAAAAAAAGGGTCCTGCAGCAGAACAAAAACGTCCGCTTTCGGGCCATTTCTTGTCCGATGCAGTGGAGACATAGCCTTTAATGCACAATTTAACTCCAGGTTTGTGAGTATAAATAAAAATCATCACACAGAAATTCAACACTTAGGCTATGTTCACACGGCTTATTCATGGCTTAATTGCGGGACGGATTTTGCCCGCAATTACGCCGTGTGCTCAGCAGCGGGGGCCGGTAGCTCGTCGGCCCCAGACATTCATCATCCACGGCGCGTATACCATCGTGATAATTGACGCGGCGAGCGGAGACGGAATCCATAGTTCTCTAGGAGAACTGTGGATTACCATAATGACTGGGACATATTTCACCCGTAACGTGCACAGTACGGCGCGAAATATGGGCTGAAATCCATCCCAAAATAAGCCGTGTGAACATAGCCTCAAGGCAGTCTGCGATATGTTTTTCTTGATCTTCCTTATTCATCGGATGTTCCCATGTAAACCAGGATTACAGTTTTTAGTGACGTCTGATTGTTCAGAAAATTTGACAGTCTGGACGGATATTGGACTTGTGAGAACACAAATAGAAAGATTTATAGTCTGTCGATGTTGTAGCATAATAATATGTTACTTATTCGAGGACCAATTTGGTTTGCTGTGGTTGTTCCATCATACTGTAGGAATGCGAGATATCCATCATGTTTATGTGCCAACGTGGGTCAATGCTAACTTTGTAACTGTAATGGTTAATACAATGATGGCATCACAATTAATTACATTTAGGCTATGTTCACGCGGCTTAAAAATTGGACGTATTTCAGTCCGTAATTACGCGCCGCAGTGCGCAAATTACGGCTGGAATACGTCCCAGTCATTACGGCAATGCACAGTTCTCAGAGAAATATGGATTACGTCTCCTCTCCCTGCTCGGCGAATCCGCCACGGGGGGAGATAAGTGACATGTGAATTACCAGCGGCGTATACGTGCCGGTGGCAATGAAAGTAATAAGCCGTGTGAACATAGCCCAATGGTTGGATTTAACTGATCAAAGGACTGTTAGCCTTGATGAGCGGATCCTGAAAGGGTTGATAGAAAATGTTCGGGTTTAATATTTTTAGTCTAAAAAAGTATTTACTTGTCAAAAGACATTACAAAAATCGATTAGAGATTTTCATGAACATAGCGGCACATAAACCAATAATGCCTACAGTTGCTTCGATTGCATTTTCTTAAAAGGATACAAATTATGACAGGAACCGCTGCAGCAACTTTGCCTATTTCTTCATCAGTCTGCATAATCTTCTTGATTCTTGCCTATTAAAAAAAGTTACCAGGTTTAATACTTAAAATAAAAAAATAAAAAATTTTATTAATTCTGCACACAATAACAAAATTAAAGGGTAGTTCAACAAGCTTCACAACTTAAAGGTAATCACCAATATTTTTTTTTTTACCAATTAAAAGAAGATACGGATATATATTATTTTCTTCTTAGCCATGTTATTTTCTGATTATATATATTTTTTTTATTTCTGTATATGTTCATGGGGGCAGCCATCTTTCCTGTGCTGCTTTTAACCAAGACTGTGGAGTCGGAGCCTATGTTGCAGGAGTCAGAGTTGTTAAGATGGACCGACTCAGACTCCCAAAATATATAAATTAGTTGGTACAGTTATTTTGATGCAGTGCCAGGAGCAAGAGGAATTGGGTCTTGTCAGTGCTACTGCTACCATATCTTCACCTCATTACATAAGGAGTTGAGGAGTTGGAGCAAGCAAAGTGTTGCCACAAGGGAAAATATTTCGCTCTCATAGCAAACAGACTGACCAGGTTTCAGAAGAACTTTTCACTTGCTTTCAAAGAAGTAGAAGAGTTCAACAAAACGGACTGTGGCTGAGGCATTTCCTTTATACCCTGAGATTGTTAGAGATGTTGCCCCTGTAATCACCTCTGTACCCTCAACCCAAGTCAGTGTAGAGAGGTAATGCTCTAGCCTGGAAATAATGAGATCAGATTTGAGGTCATCTATGAAGGAGGATCTGATAAAGGCGATACTAGTTCTCAGAACAAATTCATAGACTCCACAAATGTTACTGAGGACATTTTTGTCAAAAACTTTTTACCCCCTCTTACTGCAGCATTTTGTAAATAAACAATTTTTTTTTTAGTAAATTTGTATCCAAAAAATTTATTTTACACTGACAAGGGTAACAATGTTTTGAACTTGTGACTTTCAGGCTCCATACCTCAGCATCCATTACAGCTTTCAACGTAAGACTCCCATCATTTTATAGGCAATCATCTTGGCTATCTCATACATAACTCTGACAAGCAACTATTTAGCATATGTTTAGATCTGCAGATCCTGCTCATGTAACTGCATTGTTATGGTTTTGCTCCTGGTGGTGGGACAATCTTTTTCTTCTTGTATACAACAAATTACAACCTATTCTTACATTCCCTAATAGCTCAATGTGTTATTAGGCTGATTCCCAAGTGAAAGGTCACTGGTTCGAGCAGCCATAAAGAAGACTTCTCAAGAAAAGAGAAACAGCATCATCCAGCTCACCAATAGTGTCTATGTGCCAAGACAAACTGCATCATATGAGGCCATGACAGCTGGAAGAATATTAAATGAAGTCTGTCCATCCATTCAAAAGTCAAGAGGTGGAGGTCCAGTCAAAATAGAGTGAACATGTTGGCTCATCACAAGGTCGATCAGTTCTAACGCGACAGACACGGCAGTGGAGGCGGCTCATATGCTTCATAAGAGTGAGATCACAGACGTCCACGCAAGCACCGGGCAACACACATTACACAGGTCTGGAATGATGGCCCGAAAAAGGTGAAGAAGCCTCGACTTCAACTCACGTCATAAAAAGAGTCAGCTCGAGTTTGCAGAAAAGTACGAAAAATAGAAGATTGGAAACTGATCATTTGGAGCAATGAGATGAAAGTCAATAGACCGGGCTCTGATGGGGGCAAGTGGGTTTGGAAGAATCAAGCGAAAAGGGGGCTAATAGATCAAGAAATTGAAGAACTTGTCAAGTTCAGTAGAGAAAGCCAGTTGATATGGTGTTTCACAGCCAAAGATGTTGGATACTTGACCAGGATCAATGTCGATCTCAATGCGAGTATCCTAAAACATGAGTTACTTCATATACTTGAGTACTATGATTATGAAAAGGACAACAGTGTTCCAGCAAGACAATGACCCAAAGCAGACATCAAGGTTGGAGAAGGAATGATTCAATTACAATGAAGTAGAGTTGCTGTATTAACCTCCACAGTCCCCAAACCTCAACCCAATTGAACACTTATACATAGAGTTGAAGAAAAAGCTGTATTCGTATCCAAGTCCAGTTTGCACCAACATTGGGAATGTTTAGAAGAGACTTGGGATCAGATTTTGGTCAAGACATGCTGGAATCTGATCCAGAGCTCAAAAGGATTCAGGCAGTATTGAAAGCCAAAATGCGGATTTACCAGATACTAACAAAGTAATAAAAACTAGCATTTTGATTTTTAGGAGTAAAACAGTAACAATGCAGTTACATAAGAATATGCAGAACCAAGCAGATGCGAAATACTTGCAAGTCACATTTATGTATTAGATAGGTAAGATGATTGTCTATAAAATGATGGCAGTCTCATGTTCAAAGCTGTAGTTGGATGGTGAGATATGGAGCCTGAAAGTCAAAAGATCAAAACATTGTTACCATTTTGTTTGTCAGTGTATGTTCTACCTAAGTAGCTTGATTATTGTATCATAAGGTGATAAAAATCCAGATGTTACCATTTTTACTACAGTAAAGTTATCACTTAAACATGTGCAATGTATGAGGGAGTCAAGAGTCAGAGGTTTGGGAAATTGATGAGTCGGAGCTTTGGCTTGCTGACTCTACAGCCCTGCTTTCAACAGCATTTAGAAATATGCTTTACTGCATCTACATGGGCATACGAGCCTGTGAACAGGAGCCGAGCCCTGCACTTCCGAGCCTGCTCTGTGACCTGCGAAGAAATTAAGTGCGCAGGACAGAGGATGGGATGAGCTGTGACTACCACCAATTGTGAATGGTGGATCCTGAGTTATCTACGCACATTCGGTTCAGCTTTCAGTGCAACCCCACCTGTGCTGAAAATCAGGAGCCTGCTGAAAAGTTCTCTGCACAGAAAAGGATGTGCCAGACTATTATTAGGCCTAGTGGTCAAAGTAAAAACTGCAAGTATGTCAGGATTATCTTTAAAAAAAAAAAAAAAAAAAAAAATGTGATCAACAAAAACAGGATTCAAAACAGTAGGTCATTCCCTTTAAAGTCTAATCCTGTTTTGGACCTGAAGGTTATTCTTACTATAAACATTGCTTTTCAAAAGTTACAGCACAAATTGTAGTCCTTTTCAAATAGAAATGCTTTACCAATTCATTTCCTTCCTCAAACTTTCTGCTGAGCAGATGCAGAGGGTACTGGCCATTGCTATAGCATCCGGCCCAAAGTCTCTTCACTCATCGGTTGCCCTGCCCCTGAATCGTCACTGTGACATGCTCCACGTTTGGATCCTCGGGGCCGCGCATTTTAAAGTATTCTCCCTGTGTTTCATATACTGCCATTCAGGGCATGCGCATTAACCCTGTTTCAACACACTTCATACACATCTCACTATGGAGATTTATTGTAGAATTGCTCTCTCCGACCCCGAAATTCAATCCAATGTTTCTTTGCTTTTTACAGTAATATTTTCACATTATGATAAAGCAGATTGTCATTTAGCACGGCTGAACGGAGAATTCCCCATTTAGAGAATGCTTAATCTTTACACAGCGTTTCCCTATGTAGTGAGTTCTACACTTGTCACTTCACTGTATTCTTTAGGAGGGCGAACATCATAAGGAGGGCGAACACTTGGAGGCAAATGCAGAGCTCGCTATATAGAGGAACATCATCTCTCCTGGTAGCGATCACCTATATAGGGAGTTCTCCTCTTGCCTCTTCACTACTTCCTAGCGGTTTGGGGGGTTCATACTAGTATGGAGGGCACGTTGGGCATTTCTGGCAACCTCTTGGGGAGGTGAATGCAGAGTTCGCTATATAGAGGAGTGCTATGTCTCCTGTTAGTGTTACCCTATATAGCGAGTTCTCCACTCCTCTCTCTTCTGATGCAAACAAAGACCAAGCTATTGTTCGCATTGGGAGGGAGTAGGCTAGCTGCAGGAGCGCAATGGAGGGTTGATGTTAACAGAGAACTCCATATGGATTCTCCCGTTTTTTAGAGAAATCCCATCTGTGGCCCTAGTGTGATATTTGACAACCACAGGTATCCGAATTGGAGGAGCACCTACTGAATTTTGGGGCCTCATTTTTATTAGGCACCATTTCAGGTTTGTAGACACCCTTAAAGAGAACCTATCACACAGTTTTTGCCCCCCCCTGGCTGAGGACAGAACAAGCTAGTGTCAGACATGCTGTTTCCAGCGCTGTGTCCCTTATTCTGTAAGATGCTGTAGTTTGAGTATTTAGCGCTCAAGTCTTCATTTTTCAGCCAGAAAAGAATCATTAAGAGAGTCAGTCTTTCATACCCGCCCACCTGAGGCTAGTCCCGCCCACCTCAACTGATAAACCTATTACTCTGAATAGGTAGAAACATGTGAATAACTGCCAGTGGGTGGGGCTTATTGCGGGGATGGATTTCACCCCACAATTACGCCGGCCCCGTGCAGCGGGGGCGGGGGGCCGGCCGCTCGCCGGCCCCAAAGACAAGCATTATCCCCGCCGCGTATCCCACCGGCGAATACGAGGAGAGATGGAATCCATAGTGCTCTATGAAAATTGTGCTTTAAGTCAGTAAGAAATTTTGGTCCATACAATCCTTATTTGTGAAAAATATCAAAACTGGACTTCGGGGTCTTATTTTAAATTACGATATTCTTTAGGCACCATTTCAGGTTTGCGGACACCCTTAGGCCGAGTTCACACGGCTTATTCACGGCGTAATTGCCCCATAGACATTAATTATCCACAGCACGTATACCACCGTGAATAATTGACGTCACTTTCTCCCCGCATTTCGCGAGCAGGGAGAGGAGACAGAATCCATAGTTCTCCATGAGAACTGTGGATTACCGTAATGACTGGGACGGATTTCAGCCCATAATTCGTGCTGTACTGCGCGATTAATGGGCCAAAAACCGTCCCAAAATAAGCCGTGTGAACATTGCCTAAAGGTGCTACAACTTTATACACACCCTTAAAAAGACCCCATATAGGAAACTACACCACTTGAGCACTATAACCAGGGTGGAGTGAGTATATAGACCCCACAGGTGTTTCACACATGTTTTTTAGTGTTCATCAGGGAAAATGAAATATTTATGTTCTTCCAACAATCTGTAATTTTAGCTGAAAAGGTTTAATTTTTACAAGGCATCATGGGGGGGAAAAAAAAAAAAAAAAAAACCCCAACTTTTGTTACGCAATTTCTTCCAAGTTTGGCAATATCCTATATGTGGGTGTAAACTGTTTGGGTGCATGGCAGGGTGTACAAGAGAGGGAGTGCTATTTGGCTACTGGAATGCCGATTTTTTTTTTTTTTTTTTTTTTTTAGCATTGTGCCATGAAAATGAGGGGACAAACGCAGTTCCACCATTGTTTTTTGGGCTTCAATTTTATTGTGTTCGACATGATAACTTTACTATGCGGGTCATCACAATTACAAGGATATACATTTTATACAGTTTATGTTTTATTACCTTTACACAATTGAAATGCGTCTAACAAATTACTTTTTTTTGTTGTCAGTCTGATGGCCTTAACTTAGTTTTTTTGTATATGGAGCTGATTAAGGGCTTGTTTTTGTGGAAGAAGTAGACTTCTATTGGTAGAATTTTTTTTGGGGGGAGGGACAGGGCTGTTGGTATCATTATGGGATTCATATGACGCTTTGATCGCTTTTTATTAAGGTTGTTGTGAGGCATTTTGAACAAAATCTAACAGTCCTGGTAGTATAGTGGCATACTAGCTTTACTCAATAGGTTGATACGATTACAGTGATACCAAATTTGTATTTTTTTTAGGTTTCACATAATAAAAACCCTTATTCAAAAAAGGAAAAAGTTTTTGCATCACCATAGACTAAGAGCCATAACTTTTATTTTTCTGTGTTTGGAACTGTGTATGGCCTTGTTTTTGTGGGATGAGTTGACATTTTTATTGTTATATGTTTGTGGGGTGAGGACAAGGCTTTTGGATCGCTTTTAAATCCTTTTTTGGAAGGCAGGTGAAGAAAATACTGCAATTCTTGTAGTGTTTATTTTTAAACCGTACTCACTGTGCAGTATACAAGACAAGTCAGATTTACTCTGTGGGACGATACCTAATTTATATAGGTTTTTTTTTTATGCTAAAGCGCTTTACAAAAAAAAAGAAAAAAGTATTATGTAAAGCAATATTTAAACATTGCCATCTTCTTATCGCCAGAACACTTCTATTTTTTCGTATACAGAGCTGTGTAAGGGCTTTTTTTGCAGGATGAACTGACGTTTTTGGTACGACCTTGGCATTTATATGCGTTTTTGATGGCTTTTTGTTCCATTTCATGTGCTGCGGGATAAACGAAAATTACAGTTCTGTGCCTTTTTTTTGTTTATTTATGGCGTTCACCATGCGGGTTAAATAAAGTGACAGACTTATAGGGTACACATACGGGGATACTAAATATGTAGACTTTATTTTTTATCTTTTTTGGGGTGAAGGGGAAAAGGGCGGTGTGCGTGTTTTTCCTTCCCCCCCCCCCCCCTCTTCCTTCTTCACTATTTTACTTTTGTTCACTTTTCCCCATAGGGGACTTTTATCAGTGATCTCCAGATCACTGATACAATGAAGATCAGTAAATAGCAGAACGGCTATGTACTGGTCTCCATGGTGACTGTCATTCACCATGCCCAGCGATGTCCACCGGACATGGCCGGTCATCAAGATTGCGGCTTCTGTGAAAGCGAGAGCTAGCCCCTTAACTCTGTTGGTTGCTAAGGGGCTAATTGCACCCACAGCGACCGTGCAAACTCAGTTTTAGAGTTTGCACGATCACTAGGACGTAAGCTTATGCCCATTTGCGTTAACCCCTACACGACTTGGATGTAAGTTTATGTCCAAGGTCGTGAAAGGGTTAAAGAGAATTAAAAAGTTTTTCACTTTTCCAACACTGAACTCAGTTTCTGCTGCTCTCGGCCGATTATGTCACAATCACTGTTCAAACGAAACTGGAAGGTGACTGCCGAGTACTGTCCAGGGATATATATGCAAGTTGGAAAGATAATTCTTATTTTCTTTTCTATTTCAGTCCCTCTAGGGGCCATGAAAAGTTTTTTTGCCCTCAAACCAGGCACCCCCTGCTTCGAATAGCTTTCACTGCTTCACTTTATCCCCCTTAGCCAAGAGATAGTAGTGGAATGGGTGAGAAGGCTGACTTACCTACCTACCTCCTCACCTTCGTAAGGCTCTCTCTGGTCTTCTATTTACCTTCTCTTACAAATGAGTCTCGTGCCTCAGCTTACATAACCGCCTGGAGCTATTCATTTCTGAAAGGTGATTTAAGGTAGTGGTACCTGAAGTCTCATTTGGAAGAGCAACAAAGGTAAATAGAAGAACCTAAGGAGCCAGCACCTGAAAGGAGGAGAATATAGGCTTTTTTTTTTTTTTTTTAATAAATTTTTTCCACAAGTAGTACATTACTTTCTATATGAACTGGACAACCCATTCTAAAGTTCACATTCAGTATTACTAGGAGAACATCCACATGAGAAATCTGAAACTGAAGTCTGCAAAAATGAATTAAGAAATAAGGAATTAAACTCCGAGGTGTCTATAAAATTTTAAAACAACAACTGCTGCTGCAAGGTTTTGACCAGAAGAAGACTGGCAATAAAAATGCATGAAAACACTGTGCGTAAACTCAAACTTTGGGAGAGTGTATGCATCTTTTCCCTGACATATATCATTAGAAAATAATCCCTTCATCAGAGAATTTAATAAATATTTAATGAATGTGTATTGCCACCTTAAAGAGAAAGAACTACTAATTAAAAACCGCGCCGAAAACGCGCCAGAACCGCGCCTACAACACGCTTCAAGAATTGACATGACACTTCTTTTTCTGCTTCCAAAGAAGCGTAAAAACCTCGTCATGTGTGAACTACAACGAGGTTTTACATAGGAATCAATTAAATGAACTGGGGGCGTTTTGGACGAGGTTTTGGGCGAGGAAACGCTCCGAAAACCTTGTCCAAAAACGCAGTGTGAACATGCCCGTACCATACCAACAAGTGTTGCATCCTAAATATGGTTTACTTTTGTTTTTTTTTAAAAAGTCTAAATCTGCGTGGATTCAGAGTTGAAATACTCATTGTGTGGATACAATTGGTGTGAGAGAGGAGTGGGGCATGCCAGTCACCTAAATTGTGAGGCAGGGGTGGAGAGCCAGCTGTAAAACCCATACCAACTCTGTTTTCAGTGCTGGGGGCTTTATTCCTCATTTAACATAGCAATTTTTTTAAATAACTGGGTGGACAGGCAAACATAGGGTTATTTAGCTTGGAAAAAGACGGCTTTGGGGCAATTTAATTACTGTGTACAAATATCAAACAAAACACTGTCGACCTATATGCAGCTCACCACCAAAGACTCCATTGCTGAACAAAAGAGTGTTCAAGTGCATTTGAAGATAGAACAACAACATTTAGACAAGCCCATTAGAAACGCTGGGTGAATTTAGCCTGGTCAGACAAAATCAAAATTGAACTCTTTGGATGTCATAATACACACCATGTTTGGGGGCCAAAAGGCACTGCATATCATCCCAAAACACCATACCAACAGTGAAGTATGGAGGTGGGAACATCCAGGTGTGGAGTTTTTTTTCCAACATAAAGCACTAGCAAACGTCCTTCAATTACACATGAAGGATGAATTGACAAATGTACCGAGTCTTAATAAAACTGCCATCTACCAGGATGATGAAGATGAAACAAGGTGGACATTTCGACAATGACCCCTAACACAGCCAAGGAGACTCATTTGGTTTCAGAGAAAGAAAATAAAGCTGCTAGAATGGCCGAGCCAATCATCTGACCTGAATCCAATAGAAGATCTATGGAAGGACCATGGAACCTTCAGGATTTGTGAGTGTTTGTGTGGAAAAATGGGCCAAGATCCCACCTGAGCAATGCATGCGACTACGTTCTCTATACAGGAGTCTTGAAGTGGTCAACAGCAACAAAGGCTTTTGTACCAAGTTTCAAATACATTTCAGTAAGCGTGTTTAACCCCTTCCCGACACAGCAGTACCGGCATGTCCTAGCGGGAAATGCCTTCCTGCAAATGGACGTACTGATACGTCCTGTGGACTCACAAGTGGGCCCCGCACAATCACAACATGGGAACAGTATATTACCGCTGGCCTCATGCTGCATCACACACACACACCGGCTTCGGGTGATTAACCCCTTAGCTATCGCAATCTACGGCGACCACTGGAGCGAAGGGAAAGAAAGGAGGGAGAAACTTTCTCGGTTCAGCAGCGGTAATTGCCGCTGCCATGTTAATACCCGACAGCCTGGGAGCAATGTAACAAACACTTCTGGGCTGTCTGTGACATAACCATGCCCCTAAAAGCATCGTGGGCATGGAGAGTGACAGTCACCATGGAGACCAATATACAGTAGCAATGCTGTGTACTGATCTCTATTGTATCTGTGATCTGAAGATCACTGATACAAGTCCCCTATGAGGTAAAGTAAAACACAAAAAATAAAAGTGCACATTTGCTACCGTCACATGCGTAATTACCTATGATATAAATCTGTAAAGTTAATTAACCCGCACAGCAAACGCTGTTTAAAAAAAAAAAAAAAACCACACACCAAAAGGAGGTGCCAAATGAAGAGGCAAAAAAGCCACAACTTTTAAATTTTTCGGTATACAGAGCTGTGCAAGGGCTATCAGAATATAGTGATGAATAAATATTGTTTTACACAATAAAAACTTCTTTTTTAAAGCGCTTCAACATGAAACAAAAAAAAAAAAAAAAAACTATCAATTGGGTATCACCATAATCATATCAACCAACAGAATAAAACTAACTTGTCACGTACACTGCACAGTAAGCACTGTTAAAAATAAAAAACCACTACTAGGATTGAAGTATTTTCTTCACCCTGCCTTCCAAAAATCGGATTTAAAACAGACCAAAAAGCCTAGTCTCCCAAAAAGGATACTAATAAAAAATGCAACTCATCCCGCAAAAAACAAGCCGCTACACAGAAAAATGTATGGCTTTTAGACTATGGTGATGGAAAAATGTTTTCACATCGTCATAGTCTAAAAGACATAAATCTTTTGAATAAGTGTTTTTTCTTATGTAAAATCAGTAAAACACAAAAATTGGGTATCGCTGTGATCGTATTGACGGTAAACGCAGAAAAAAAATTTTTTTGTATTTTGTTCAAGACGCCCAACAAAAACCTTTATAAAAAGTGATCAAAGCGTCATATGCACCCCATAACAGTACCAATAAAAATGTCAGCTCATCATGCAAAAAACAAGCCCATAATCATCTCGGTATATATAAATAAATAAAAAAAAAAAGACAAAAAACACAAAAACTTATGCAGACTATGAAGGCATAAAAATGCAAGATGGTAAAGTTATGTAATTTATGCTGCACGGTGAATGCTGTAATATTGACCCCTACAACTAAGGCGGAATTAATTTAATCCTCTCCCCCAACCCATTTTCATGGGCAAATTCTAAAAAAAAAAAAAAAAAAAAAAAAAAAAAAAAATGGAGGGGTGTCGATTCTTAAATGGGGTAACTTCTGGAAGGTGTCATCTGTTCTGGTACTTTGAGGGCTTTGCAAATGTGACTTGGCACCCAACAAAATCTATGTTGCAAAAGCCAAATAGCGCTCCCTCCCATTTATGCCCTGCCATGCACCCAAACAGCAGTTTACACCCACATATAGGGTACTGCCGAACTTGGAAGAAATTGTGCAACAAAATTTGGGGTGCTTCCCCTCCTCCCCCAAGATTCCCTGTAAACATTTTCAGCTAAAATTGTCGAAAAAAAAAAAAAGGTCTCTTTTTCACCACCTAACCCAAAAAAATAAAAAATCTGTTAAACACCTGTGGGGTCGATATACTCACTACACCCCTGGATATATTCCTTAAGGGGTGTGGTTTCCAATGTGGAGTCTTTTTAGGGCGTTTATTAAGTTTTAGTACCTTGAAGTGTAAACCTGGAATGGTGCCTAAATGAAATCGTATTAAAAATGAGACCCCAAAGTCCGGTAGGTGCTCCTCCTATTCTGGGGCTTGTGGTAGAGACAAATTGTGCACTAGGGCCACATACAGGATATCTCTAAAAATGGCAGAATTGGGGGAAATCGATGTTGAGTTTCATTTACCTGGTCACATCTACCGTGTTCCAGTGAATAAAGGATAAAAATTGAAAATCTGCAAAAAATAAAAATGAAGTTTTACCTCAACTTTGCTTTAATTTCTATGTAATACCTATCAGGTTAAAAAAAACTTCCTAAACACTGTTTTAAATACTTTAAGGGTTACAGTTTATTAGCTATTTATGGGGGTAACATACAGGCCCCTCAAAACCACGTCTGATCTGGACTGGTCACAAAAAAAAAAAAAAAAAAAAAAAAGTAATAAAAATGATGCCAACCTACCCTAGATATACGGCAGATGCCAGTTATAAACGGGTGGAATAACTCTCTTACATGCAGAAATTTTTTAAGTTTGAAAATGGTAAATTTTTCACGATACTTTGATATTTTTCAATAATAATCAAGGATTGTATGGACCAAAATGTATTACTATCTTAAAGCACAATGTGGAGTGACATGGAATATCATTTTGGTTTATGAAGGAGCTGTTAAATCTAAGTTTTTGCTGCTGACATCTAAAGTTAGTTTTTTTCCTTTTTAGTGTTGCTTTTTTTTGTTTTTTTATATACACACAAATATTATTTTCACTATGTGACATGAAATCAGAATAAACTATTACCCGTTTTAGGTTAATTAGGATTACCAAAATTAGTTATATTTGCCAAATGCCGAAAGAGAGGGAATTTTTATTACTCTCTGCAAAGTCAAAAGTTTCCATACATTTCATTAGTATTTGGAAGCATTGCCCTTAAACTGGATGACTTGGATCAAACATTTTAGATATCCTTCCACAAGCTTCTCACAATAGTTGGTAGGAATTCTGGCCCATTCCTCCCGACAGAACAGGCGTAACTGAGCCATGTTTATAGGTCGCCTTGCTCATACCTGCCTTTTCAGCTTTGTCCATAAATTTTCAATAGGATTGAGATCAGGGCTTTGTGATGGCCACTCCAAAACATTGACTTGGTTGTCCAATAGCCACGTTGTAACCAGTTTGGCAGTATGCTTCTGGTCACTGTCCATTTGGACCCTTTTGCGCCCCAGGCTATAACTTCCTGGCTGATGTCTTGAGATGTTGCTTCAGTATTGCCACATAATCTTCTTTCCCCATGATGCCATCTATTTTGTGAAGTGCCCCAGTCCCTCCTACAGCAAAACAGACCCACAACATGCTGCCACCCCCCAGGTTTCCCAGTTGGGATAGTGTTCTTAGGCTTCCAATCTTCTCCCTTTTTCCTCCAAACATAACAAAGGTCATTATTGCCAAATAGTTAAATTTTCGTTTCAGACCACAGGACATGTCTCCAAAAAATGTAGGTCTTTGTTCCTGTGTGCATTTGCAAACATTAATCTGGCGTTTTATGTTTCTTTTGGAGTAATGGCTTCTTTCTGGCAGAGTGGCCTTTCAGCCCATGTTGATACATTACTTGTTTCACTGTGCATAATGACTCAATCTTACGCCAGCATCTTCACAAGGCCTTTTGTTTTTGTTCTTGGGTTAACATACACGTCAGACCAAAGCACATTCATCTCTGAGATACAGAACCCGTCACTTTCCTGAGGGGTATGATGGCTGGACATTCCCATCGTGTTTGTACTTGCATATAAATTCTTTGTACAGATAAAAGGAGGCATCTTCATGTATCTGGAAATTGCACCCAAAGATGACCCAGACTTGTGCAAGTCCACAGTTCTCTTTCTGATATCTTGGCTGATTTCTTTAGACTTTCCCATGATGTTATACACAGAAGCAGCACGTTTCTAGTGTAATTAAAATACATCCACAAGTGTGTCTCTAACTCAGATGTTGCCAATAAACCTATTGGAAGCTTCCAAATATATGACCTCATCATATGGACTGTGCCAAATTGTTTAAAGGCATAGTAATCCTAGTGTATGTAAACTTTTGACTTTGCAGAAAGTAATAAAAATGCCTTAAAAATTCTCTATCTCTCATTATTATTATTGACCTAAAACGGGTAAGGTTTATTCTGATTTCATGTCAGATAGTGAGAAAAAACATGCAGATGTGTCTTTTTATACAGTGTATGGAAACTTCTGTATCTTTATCTATAGCAGTCATACTCTTATGTTGTCCTCAAGTGGATAAATTTTCTATTACAGTCACTGTCTAGTAAGTACATACACTACTTACAAGAAGTTAGATATATTTGGCTTTTGGTTAAAATTTTAGGATGAACACTAAATTTCTTGAAGTTTTTTTTTTTTTTTTTTATTAAATGAACTAAAGGAGACCCTCTCCTAACATTAGAATGCAAATGTCCAACGTTACAGTACTTTCTGCACAACTTGCAGATATCAAACATCACACACTGATGACCGCTTCATTATTAACAATGCCCTGCGGAACCAGATGATGAATGCCATACAACTTCAGCCACGTTTGAGAGAGGAGAGAGGCTACCAAGTGTCACGTCAGACCATTCATAACCGTTTGCACCACCACGGTCTGCATGCTAGACGACTGGCAAGGGTAAATTACCTGGCTGAGGCATAGTGCAAAAAGTACTGAGACATTGACTAGTTGGACACGAGTATTCTAATGTTAAAGGGGTTGTCTCGCTACAAAGAATAGCTTTCAAATTGTAGGGAACACAAAATAAAGACATTTTCCAAATATATTGCATTGTTCCTCTGTTTTCCCTAAAGAGATACAAGTGAATTTATTACCTCCATGGCTATTTCAGTTCCCTCAGTAACAGACCTGTAAACAAATCTCCCCAGGCTGTTTGTTCAATGAGATAACAGAGAGTGAGTCATCACACAGGTCAGCAGTGTCAGTCAGTGTCCTGTGCTGCCAGACAGTAAAAAGCTTGATTTATCTCAAGTAAACAGCTCTGTAATTAGGGCTTTTGTTTTGGGGATCAGATAAGAAGTCCTTCCAGTAGTTTGAGAAGCTAATCTAATCTAATTAGCATCTGAAAGCACGGAGCTTATGCTGTACAAGCACGGAGTTTATGCAAATTAGTCTGAACCAGGAAGTGACAGAGAATTTCTTTCATGCATTCTTTGAAACCCTGTGGGGAGACAACTCCTTTAAGAGATGGGTTCATTTAAAAAAAAAAAAAAAAGTCAAGAAATTTTATGTTCTTTCTTAAAGTCAACCAAAAGGCAAATATCCCTAACTTTTTGTGAGTAGTGTTTCTGTAAAACCAAAATAGCAAAACAAAAGTTAAAGAAAACAGTGTGAACAGAGCTTGAAAGGGTTATCCTATCAACAAGTAGTCATTTACTGCTAATTCACACAATTGGGGGAATTGACTTAGGGTGCTTTCACACAGTGCGGTCTTTTGGATGCCTTTTTGAGCAGGAAGGTACAGCAATTAATGATATACATTGTTGCACAAAAAACCGCACCAAAACCGCACCGTGTGAAAGCACCCTTAGACTGACTTTTTGATGCCGGTTTATGACAGAAAACCACTTATGTTAGATGTGACAAATTTAAAGATGCATGTCTCTTCTGTGTGCCTCAGACCGAATGCTGTCAGCAATGAACTATATATTTCTGCTACAGTTTACATTAGGGGCATAGTTGCTATAGTGATTGCACTAGAATGAAGCCGTCATCCATGCCTAGCAGCAATTTGCATGCTTTTTAGACAATGCAGCATCTCACTCCCCAAGGGAAAAAACTGGGATATAGATCGCACAGATTGGGGGCTCTATAGTGCGCACTAAGGGTGCTTTCACATGGTGCGTTTTTGATGCGTTTTTCAATGCATTTTTTGCGCAGGAAGGTACAGCAATTAATGTTGTACATTGCTGCACAAAAATCGTGGCAATTATCGCGATTTTACCGCGATTGGTGTACAGTAATGTACAGCATTAATTGCTGTACCTTCCTGCACAAAAAATGCATTGAAAAACGCACCAAAAAAGCACCTTGTGAAAGCACCCTAAGGATGGCTAGGAAAATAGTCAAATCTGTGTAATCAGTGCTAATGTAGTCAAATCTATGTAATCAGTGCTAATGTTCTAAAACAGGGGCCTGTACGTCTATTTGCCAATTTTATTGCATGAGCATTGCACAAAAATTTGGAGAGAAGACAACTCTGTTCATGCAATTAAATTGCCAAATAGACGTACATGCCCCTGTTTTAGAACATTAGCACTGATTACATAGATTTGACTATTGTTCTAGCCATCCCTATTGCACTCTATAGAGCCCCCCATTCTGTGGGATCTAGTTTTGCAAGGGAATTCTGACCAGACACAGAGGAATTTTTTTTCAGGAGGCCAGCTGCACAGGATTGTATGACTACCGGAGGCTGTTAAGTATTTAATTGTGTTGTACCAGATCTGTACCACACTATAAGGTGAGAGCACAGCCGATATACGATTTCTCTACAAATATTTATTTGATCTACGACACCATGAGCGCCTTCTCTTTTCCCCCTACCTCTCTGTTCTTTCCCCAAGTGTCTACTATAAGGATTGGATCACTCCACAAGGGGGTGTAACTTGGGAAAGGGAGTGTGGCTTTCATAGAAATCATTGTTTGATATAAATCTTCTTGGGCCAAATAAATGCACCACAATTTTGTTGCAATTGTTGTCACAGACTAAGCCACCCAATTTTAAATGGAGGTAAATGTGGTGCATTTGTAGACTGTCTCATGTATACGTGCACAACATATTAGAAAGGATTACAAAATCTGTCCATGAAGGTGAAGATTCTGCAAAAACAAGGGGAAAAAAATCCACTGGTAAATCTGTACCAAACTGTGCAGATTTTGTAGCTGAATATGCTAATCTATAAAAGTCACTCCATTAAAAAAATCACAGTTGTCACCAGCATTTCAGTGGATGTCTTAAATGCGGTTTTTGAAGCGGATTCTATACTGAAGCAGTGTCAGAAAAGCGGCCAAACCAGACAGCAAACAATGTGGTTTTTTTAACATCACAGATTTTTTTTTCCAGCACTGAAAAAGAACGGACATATTAATTCTTGAGGCGGTTTCTACAGAAATTAATGGAGAGCAGACAAACCTCACCAAAATAACTTCGACATGGTTTGGATGCAGATCCGTGTCCAAATCCACATCTAAACTACTAGAAAACAGCTTGCAATCGGCACCCAACACAACGATGAAATTGAAATTACAAATCTGCATCCACAAACCACACATCAGATGAAACCGTCTAACGTGGTTTCCTCAGCAGAAAATCTGAGACGATCCCTTGGATTTCATTTAGAGAAGTGTTGTACTGATACAAGTCAGCAACCTCGCAACATGTTTTTTTGTTTTTTCCCCCCCAACCACAAGTTTTTAATCAGTTGTATGGAAACTCCAACCATAACAGACTGGCTATTCACATTAACGGCTGTTTGTACAAGGATTTTGACAAGAAAACCAACGCGGAATCAGTCATGAAATCCTTGTTAAAATCTGTCGTGTAAACATACCCTTACTAACACCTGAATTCTGCACTCAAAATTTCATTGTGAACCTACCCTTTGGTTTAGTCCATACAGTATATGTCAAAATACCATCCAAAATCCTACGGCATATCGACATTCCTTGGCGCAGTCGGTTTTCAGATCTGCTGTCGGCCCTGTACGTTCAATGTACGGTTCTGACGGCAAATCCAAGCAGAATCCAGCGGGATATACACCATGTTCCATATTCCGATGAATACAGCATTGGAATGTTTCATTGTGGTTTATGCAGCACAGGGTACCCTTGGATTTCAGTGGATTCAAAATACTGAATCTGCCGGTATCCCTGTGCTGTGTAGATAAAGCGGTTTTGATACCCTACCAAAGTAAGGCTGTGTTCACACCTTGTTTTGGGCTCTGTTGCAGGTATCCATCGGGATAGATGAAACACGGCGCGCTGGCGTACTCTGTAGAAAACTTTGGTGCAGCCTCGTTTGGACGCCATGATATGGTCCCTGGTGCTATCGAGTCCAGCACATAGATCAGATGGAGGCCAAATAAAGCTCCAGCTGCCTAGTGCCTCTATGGCTCTGCCCTAGTGTACCCATACCGTGTATCACCTGCCCGACATGTAACCGTGACGGGGCGTTATGTAATAGGAGATTTATTGTGGAAGCCTCTTCAGTACACAGGACTGCAGGGGAGCAATGCACAGGGAGAGGGGAATCGGGGGTCATCCAATACAGCCGAGCTCGGCGGAGGAGGCAGCTACTGGATAACGCAGTGGGAATCGGAAATCCAATGCGGCAACATTCCTGCAGCGGCCATAGGAAATGGAAGCGGAACTGCCGCGTCCGTGAGGAGCAACAGCAATCACAACACACACGAGCGACAAGCAGCAACAAAGAACCCGTGAAGGACGAAAGCAAATTTCCGGACTAGCGGCATCGGAAGATACACGGCTAAACATGGCCAAGAAGAAGAGCGCGGACCCACCGGCGGGAAGCGAGCGTTGTACTTCTTCTTCTTGCTCGGCATCGTCGAGGAGGAGAACTCCGGGGCAGCAAAAGAGGAGAACAATTCACAGATCACAACCGCTGAGAATACTGTCAAGCTATGTCCACTTTCAGCTGTTTAATAAAGTTCATTGTATCGCTAAAAAAAAGTACTTCCTGGTGCACAGCAGAGGGCTGTTTGTAAAAAGGCGTTTGGTAATAAAGTTGCTTGAAGGAGAGAAAGAAAAAAAAAAAAAAACTTATTACGAGCTCGATGACGTAAGGTGGGAGGGACGCCCGGTGCGGTAATTCAACAGCTTGATGTCCTGAAAATGATCTCGCTCCATAGTAAAGGCGGTTATTTAATTAAACCCTTGACCCTACAGGCGGCATCATTTTTGCTTCTGATGGATTGCTTGTCAATAAAGTTGTAAAATGATACAATCGCTGATGATCTTCCCTCCCATCTCTCCTCCCTCAAAGTTATTCAAATATGGCTGATGTCGTCTAGGCAACTAGGCCTACAACCGGAAGTGTAATGTAGAAGATTGGTGACAACGGAGCTTTGCCACTAGTAAGACTTCTGTCACTTCTATCGCAGTGCCGTAATGTGTTTTTACAGCCACGTGTTACTGATGTTGTTCTATTGTCAGGCAGCTGCGGCGGACAGTGGAGTCATGCTGATGAGGGTTGGGTTATTAGGAGGGATAGGTGCTATAGAACTAGCGCCAATGACCATGTATGCGCAACTTTTATATCATCGAAATAGGAGAACTGAGGGTTTTTTAAACTCTTTTGACTGTGCTTTTAATAGGAAACGAGAGTCATGCATAAACGAGTACAGCAGTCTAGCAGGAGCCCTCCCTGAGGGGAACACCAACAGCTGTGCAAAGCTTAGAGCAGTCACTCATGTTCTTGTCTCGTGTCACTGCTGAACAGGATGTGGCGTGATCTCGTGTCACTGCTGGACATGATGTGGCGTGGTCTCGTGTCACTGCTGGACATGATGTGGCGTGGTCTCGTGTCACTGCTGGACATGATGTGGCGTGGTCTCGTGTCACTGCTGGACATGATGTCGCGTGGTCTCGTGTCACTGCTGGACATGATGTGGCGTGGTCTCGTGTCACTGCTGGACATGATGTGGCGTGGTCTCGTGTCACTGCTGGAAATGATGTGGCGTGGTCTCGGGTCACTGCTGGACATGATGTGGCGTGGTCTCGTGTCACTGCTGGACATGATGTGGCGTGGTCTCGTGTCACTGCTGGACACGATGTGGCGTGGTCTCGTGTCACTGCTGGACACGATGTGGCGTGGTCTCGTGTCACTGCTGGACACGATGTCTCGTGTCACTGCTGGACACGATGTGGCGTGGTCTCGTGTCACTGCTGGACATGATGTGGCGTGGTCTCGTGTCACTGCTGACACGATTGGCGTGGTCTCGTGTCACTGCTGGACACGATGTCTCGTGTCACTGCTGGACACGATGTCGCGTGGTCTCGTGTCACTGCTGGACATGATGTCGCGTGGTCTCGTGTCACTGCTGGACACGATGTCGCGTGGTCTCGTGTCACTGCTGGAAACGATGTGGCTGGTTCTCGTGTCACTGCTGGACACGGATGTCTCGTGTCACTGCTGGACACATGTGGCCGGGTCTCGTGCATCCCTGCGGACATGATTGGGCGTGGTCTCGTTTCACTGCTTGGGCATGATGTGGCGTGGTCTCGTTTCACTGCTGGGCTGAAAGTCGCAGTGGTCTCGTGTCACTGCTGGACATGATGTGGCGTGGTCTCGTGTCACTGCTGGGCACGATGTCGCGTGGTTTCCCCGGTCACTGGGTGGAAAAGATGTCGCGTGTCCCTGTCACTTGCTGGACACGATGTGCGTGGTCCGTGTCACTTGCCGACACGATGTGCGTGGGCTCGTTTCACTGCTGGGCATGATGTTTGGGGGGTCTCGTGTCACTGCTGGACATGATTTGCTGATCTCGTTCACTTTCTGACAAGATGTGGGGTGAGCTCGTGTCACTGCTGGACATGATTGTGCGTGGGTCTCGTGTCACTGCTGGACACGATGTGCCTGGTCCTCGTGTCCCCTGCTGGACACGATTGTGTGGTCTCGTGTCACGCTGGACACGATGTGGCGTGGTCTCTGTCACTGCTGGACATGATGTCGCGTGGTCTCGTGTCACTGCTGGAAAATGATGTCGCGTGTCTCGGTCACTGCTGGACATATGTGGCCGTGGTCTCGTGTCACCCGCTGGACATGATGTCGCGTGATCTCGTGTCACTGCTGACATTTATTGCGTGGTCTCGTGTCACGCTGGACATGATGTGGGGTGGGGCTCGTGTCACTGCTGGACAGATTGGCGTGGTCTCGTGTCACTGCTGGGCAAGTGGCGTGGTCTCGTGTCACTGCTGGACATGATGGGCGTGATCTCGTGTCACTGCTGGACATGATGTGGCGTGGTCTCGTGTCACTGCTACATAGTGGCGTGATCTCGTGTCACTGCGACATGATGTGGCGTGGTTCGTGTCACTCTGGACAAGAAATTTTCTGTCTCGTTCCACGCTGGACAAAGATGTGGCTTGTCCCCTGTCACTGCTGGACAATGATACTTGTCTCTGTCATCTGGGCATGATGTCTGATCTGTGTCACTGCTGACAAATTTTGGGTATTCGGTCACTGCTGAAACATTGCGTGGTCCGTGTCATGCTGGACATATTGGCTGGGCCGTGTCACCTGGGGCATGAGTCTGGCTCGTTCACTGGACACTGTGGCGTGGGCTCGGTCACTCTGACACGATGTCTATCTCTTTCACTGCCGGACAAAGGGCTGATCTCGTGTCACTGCTGGACAGATGTGGGGGTGATCTCGTGTCACTGCGGCACATGGGCGTGGGGCTTTGTGCACTTTGGGGGACACATGTGGGGGTTGGGCCGTTTGCCGGAAAAAGATGTGGCTGGTCCTGTCACTCGGACATATGCGCGGGATCTCTTCACTGCTGGGCATGATTTGGTATCTCGGTCACTGCTGGACAATGTCGGTGGGGCTCCGTGTCACTGCGGACATGTTGGCTGGTTTCCCTGTCCACGCTGGCAGATGTGGCTGGGCCCCTGTCACTGCTGGGCTGATGTGGGGTGATCTCGTGTCCTGCTACATGATGTGGGGGGGTCTCCCGTTAAATGGGACATGAGTGGGGTGACTCGTGTCATGCTCATGAGTGGCTGGGCTCGGTCACGCGGGCATGAATTGGCGGTCTCGGGCACTGTGGGCAGATGTGGGCCCCCCGGTCCGTTATGCTGGGAAGAGTGACGGGCTCGTTTCACTCGGGCAGAGTGGGGGATCTCGTTCACGCTGGACATGATGTGGCTATCTCGGTCCTGCTGGAAAAAAGATGGGCTGGGCTCGGCACTGCTGGACAGATGTTTGGGGGGGTCCGTTCCACTGCTGGACATGATTGGCTGTTCCCCTTTACTGCTGGACACATGTGGGGTGGCTCGGTTTCCCCTGCGGGCACGAGTGGCGTGGTCTCGTTCACGCTTACATAGTCGCGTGTCTCGTGTCACTGCGGACTGATGCCGTGGTCCGTTCACTGCTGGACAGATGTGGGTGGGCTCGTGTCACGCGGACATGATGTGCGGGGGTCGTGTCACTGCTGGACATATGGGGCTGGTTCCGTGCACTGTGGACATGAAGTTTTGGGGTGGGCTCGTTCACTGCTGACATGATTGGGGGGCTCGTGCACTCTTTGGGCATGAAAGGGCGTTTCTCGGTCACGCTGACATGATTCTGATCTCGGGGCACGCTGGACAAATGTGGCGGGGCCTGTCCTGCGGACATAAAATGCGTTTCTCGTGTCACTGCTGGAAACATTGGCGTGGCTCGTGTCACTGGGGGGACATATGGGCCGGTCTCGTGTCACTCCTGGGCACAGTGGCTGGTCTCGTTTTCACTGCTGGGCACGATGTGGCTAAACTCGTGTCACTGCGGGGCACGATTGGGGTGTCCCGTGTCACTGCCCGGGACATGATGTGGCTGGTCCGTGTCACTGCTGACATGAGCCGGGTTTTTGTCACCTGCTGGGCATGAATCCCGGGTCTCGTGCACTCTGGGCTGATGCGTGGGCCTTTCACGCGGACATATGTCGCTGGTCTCGGGTTTCCGCTGGGCAGATGGCGTGGGCTCGTTCACTGCTGGGCACATGTGGCTGGTCTCGTGTCCCCTGTGACACGATTCGTGGTCTCGGCCCCGCTGGACCGAGTGGGGTGGTCCGTTTTCACGCTGGCCACAAAATGGGCCCGGGGGGGTCCGTGTCACTGCTGGACATGAGTGGGTGGTCCGTGTCACGCGGGCATGATGTCGCGTGACTGTGTCACTGCTGGGCAGATTGGGGTTCTCGGTCACTGCGGACATATGTCGCTTTTCTCGTGCCTGCGGGCAGATGTGGGTTGGGGCCGTGTCCCCGCGGGGGACGATGTGGGGTGGGCTCGTGTCACTGCTACACGAAGTGGCGTGGTCCCCTGTCCCTGGACACAGTGGGGTGGGCTCGTGTCACTGCGGACACGATGGGCGTGGGCCCCGTTCACGCGACGGCATCGGGATTCGGGCATGTTAAAGTTGACGTACATAATGGGGCACTTAACATACTTTCTTTTTTAAAATTTTGGGGGGGGGGGGCCCCAAAAGGGCTTGGGCCGGTGGCCCCCGGGGGGGGGGTTTTCCCCCCCGGGGTTTTATTTTTTTTTCCTTTTTCCCCCAAAGGGGGGGTTTTTTTTTTTGGGGGGGCAGGGGGGTTTTCCCCTTTTTTTTAAAAATTTTCCCCCGGGGGGGCTTGTCCCCCCCTTTTTTTGGGGGGGTTGGGGGGACCCCCCCCCCGGGGGGGCCCCCCGGGGGGGGGGGGGCCCCCCCGGGGCCCGGGGCCCGGGTTTTTTTGGGGGGAAAATGGGGGCGGGGGGGTTTTTCCCTTTTCCGGCCTGGCCCCCCCTTTTTTCCCTTTTTTTGGGGGGGGTTTGGGGGGGGGGCCCCCCCCCGGGGGGGCCCCCCGGGGGGTGGGGGGGCCTTTTGGGGGCCCCTTGGGGGGGGCCCCTTTTTTTTTTTTTTTTTTTCCCTGGAAAAGGGCCAAACCCGGGGTTTTTTAAAACCCCCCCCTTTTTTTTTTTTTAAAACCCCTTTTAAGGTGGGGGAAAAAGGGGGGGGGCCCCCAAACTTTTGGGGGGCCGGGTTTTAAAAAACCCCCCCCCGGGGGGGAAAAAAAATTTTTGGGGTTTTTTAAAAATTTTTTTTTCCCCTTTTTTCCCCCCGGGGGTTAGGGGGAAAAAAAAAAATTTTTAAAAAAAACCTTTTTTTAAAAAAGGGGGCCAAACCCCCTTTCCCCCCCAAAAAAAAAATTTTTTTTTTTGGGAAAAAAAAACGGTTTGGGGGGCCCCAAAACACCCTTTTTTTAAAAAAAAAAAAAAAGGGGGGTTTTAAAAAATTTAAAAGGGGTTTTTAAAAATAAAAATTTTAAAAAACCCCGGGGAAAAAAAAATTTTTGGGGTTTTTAAAATTTGGGTTTTCCCCGGGGTTAAAAAATTTAAAAATTTGGGCAAAAAATAAAAAAAAAAAAGGGGGGCCAAAAAAGGGGGGAAAAAAAAAGAAAAAAAACCCCGGGGTTTTTCCCCAAAAAATTTTCCCCCCCGGGGGGAAAAAAAAAGGGGGTTTTTTTTTAAAAAAGAAAAAAAAAAAAAGAAAAAAAAAAATTTTTTTTTTTAAAAAAAAAATTTGGTTTGGGGGGGGTTTTTTTTTTTGGGGGGCCCCCCCCCCTTGCCCCCTTTTGGGGAAAAAAAAACCCAAAAGGGGGAATTTTTTTCCCCCCCCCCCCCCCTTTGGGCCCCCCCTTTTTTGGGGTTTTTCCCCCAAAAATTTTAAAGGGGGTTTTTTTTTTTAAAATTTTTAAAACCCCCAAAAAAAAAACCCAACCCCCCCCCCCCCCCCCCCCAAAAAATTTTTTTTTTTTTTTTTTTTTTTTTTTCCCCCCCCCCCGGGGGGGGTTTTTTTTTTTTTTTCCCCTTTTTCCACCCCTTTTTTTTTTTTTTTGGGGGGGGGGAAAATTTTCCCCTTTTTTTAATTTGGGGGTTTTTTTTTTGGTTTTTAAAAAAATTTTTTCCCCCGGCCGCCCGCCCCCCCCCGCCCCCCCCCCCCCCCCCCCCTTTTAAATTTTTTTTTAAAGCCCCCCCCCCCCAAAAAAAATTTTTTTTTTAAAAAAAGGGGTTTTTTTAAAATTTTAAAAATTAGGGGGGGGGAAAAAAGGGGGGAAAAAAAAAAAAACCCCCTTTAAAAAAGGGGGGGGCCGGGGTTTAAAAAAAGGTTTTTTAAGGAAAAAAACCCCAAAAAAAAAAAGGGGTTTTTTTTTCCAAAAAAAAAACCCAAAAATTTTAATCTTTTAAATCCCCCTTTTTTTTTTTTTTTTTTTTTTAAAAAAACCCAAGGGGGGGGCCCCCCCCCCCCCCCCCCCCCCCCTTTTAAAAAAAGGGGTTTTTTATTTTTTTTTTTAAAAAAAAAAAAAAAAAACCCCCCCCTTTTTTTCCCCCCCCCCAAAAAAATTTTGGGGGAAATTAAAAACCCCTTTTTGGTAGGTAGGTATAAACGCCCCATATAAAAGCCCCAAAGTTTGGCAAGTAAGGGAAAGGGGGGATTTGATTTAAATTAATGATTTTTAAAACACGATTTAAATCACTAGTCAGTAAGGATTATTTAAATCAAATGATTTAAAAACAAAGTTTTACCCCAAAAAATTTCTTGTATTTTTTAAAAATCCAAGTAGATGAAAATTTTTAGAATCACCTTTTTTTATTTCCCTTTTTTTCTTTTTCCCCCCAATTTTAAAGGGGTTTTTTTAATTTTTATTTTTGGAAAAACCCACTGTTTGTTTTTTCTTCGAAGGAAAAAAAATAATTTCCCGAAATTTAAAAAACCCAAATTTAAAACGAATTTTTTTCAAAATGAAACAAAAAACATTACAGATAAAATTATTTTCTTAAAAAAAACAACCATTTTTTTTAACCTAATTTGGCTAAACAAAAAATATATTTAATTTAAAAATTTAAGAAACTTAGACGGTCCCGCCCAAAACCCACCATGAAAAACTTTAAAAACTTTAAATGTCCCAGGGTGTCCTCTGTAGCTCACTTGTTGCATCCCTTTATCTCATCTTCTTTTTTTTGTTCCTAAAACAAAAATCTTTGGGAAAGAAAAACAAAGCCCCTTTTCCCGTTTATTTTGGGTCCCAACCCAAATTTTTTTAATTTAGAATGAATGAATTTCCCAAAAGGGAAAAGAATTTTCTTTCAAGCCTGGGAGAAGAAAACTACTGCTGTTAAAAGTGAAATCATTCCTTGAACAGTCCCCTAAATCCCAAGCGCTTAAGTGACTTCCACCGTTTACTGGGTTTTAACCTTACCCCCTTAAAATATTTCCAGCCCAAAAACCCCAAAATTTTTTTTTGAAAGGGCCCATTTTAGCTCAGAAGTTTTATTATAGGGTTTGGGATTAAAAATGGATGAAATTTCTGGATACCCCCTTTTCATGCTAAATTTCCCCTTCCCCAGCCTTTGGGTTTTTACCCGAAAATTGGGTATTGAAATATTTGCCCCAAAAAAAGAGCTGGAAATCAGTGTTGTCCCTTTTTTTTGTTTTTTTCCCGCTTGGAATTTAATTTTTGTCCCCTTTGTATTCTGGTTTTTTTAAATGTTCAGACCCCAGTTCCTTCCAAATTTCCCCAAAAACATCCGCCCCAATTAAAAAGCTATTTTTTTTTGTATTTTGTTTTAAAAACTTGAAAGATGGGTTTCAGGAAATAAACATATGTTCAACATTTCTCTTAAACCCTGTTGAGGATTTTGGCCGTGACAGTGCCTCTAATTTAAAAACGATTTTTTTCACAAAGGTTTATCGAAAAAGGGAGTTTTTATATTCTCCCCCAAAAAACCAAATCCCCACAGAATTTTCCCTCAACATCTTGGGGAGCATTAGCTTGGTTTTTTCCCCCCCAAACCATTTTCAAGCTGCTGCGCAAAAGGGTTATTACGGAATAATTTAAATTTTCAACAACTTTAAACCCTTTTTTTCTGGAACACTTAAGTCTTTGGCTAAGAAAGGGGGGGAGCCAAAAGAGCACTGCAACCAAAATATTAAGCTTTGTATTCCCTCCGCTCTTTAAAAAAACTTTCTCATCTTTTGGGAAAGTTTTGACGCTTAGTCGGACCAAACTTTGGGACTAGACATTTTTAAATTTTTGGTTTACTGGGCGTTTAATTAGCTTTTAAAAAGCCACTTCCCTTTTTAATATTCTTCCCCGTGTGTGCATTTCCTGACGTATCAGTTGTTTGGCAAGGAAGACTTTTTTTTCCCCCCCCTTCCCCCTTTTGTTGTTATAAAAAGCCCCAAACAATAGGGTCATTTGGACTTAACTCCACCCAACCCAAAACATTTGGTTTTAAAATTTTACCCTCCAGAGCTGTTGACCCCATTGCTCCATTTTTCCCCCTTTCATACCCCTTGATCCCGCAGTTTCCCCGCCAACATCACTCTGCTGGGTGGACTGTATCCTGGTCTCCCTGGGCAAAAACCATATTAAAGAAATGTGGGGTTTTCGGTAGAGGAAAAAAGAGTTCGTTTTCATAAAAAAACTGGGCAATTTTTCATTCAATCAACCCCCTTTTTTAATCTGCCCAGTTAAATTCCCCCTCACAAAAACCCACTATGGGGGTTCAGGAGGGAAAGGGTTTTTTTTTCCTTTTTTGGGTGTTTGGGGATTTTGTGGTGGTGGGTGTCTGGGGTGATGATGTTTTCTGCAATTTAAGCACTATCCCGGGTGGATAACTCTGAAACTGTAGAACAGGATGATTTGGGGATCTTTGGGGGTGGATAGTTTCCAAAATCCATGAATTCCCCTAAACAAAAAAAAAGGGCAAAGCCTGTTATTTTTTGTTTTTTAAAATTTTGCTTAATTTTTACAAACACTCATGCCCCTGCCCCCCAAGGAATATTTTGTTTTTCCCTTCCCTCATAACCCGTACCAAAGGGCAGTAAAATGCAATAATTTTAAAAAAGAAATATTAAATTTTTTCACACATGAAAATTTTAGTTTTTTAAAAAATAGGATTTTAATAAAAAAGTTTACCAACCTGAAAATCCTGCCTGTTTCAGAAATGTTTTCGCTTTTGGTCCAAAACTTTCATCACTGCCCCCTTTTCAGGTTTTGCCTCATTGCCGCCCCCCCAGGGCCTTGCATTCTTTGTTGAAACGTTTGCATTTTGCATTTGCATGCCTGCCTTACCGATAGGCGAAGGGTCTTCATTAAAAATATTCCCCCAAAAAATGGGTCTCTTTTAACCCGGCCCCTGCCATTAAAAAGGAAAAAAAGAAAAAACCCATTCTTAAAACCCAAACAATCCAACCCTTGTTTTGTCTGTGGCCCATGCAAGGGAGTATTGTGCTCAAAAATTTCACTTTCATTTTTTTTGTTCTTGCCCTTTCCCCCTCCTCACACTTAAAATTCCCCATTTTCTTGTGTTTGGGGGGCAATTATTCCACTCCAAAAAAATAAAAACATATTGTTCCCAAATTTTTTTTGGGCCCTTTGGGACCTTTAAATTTTTGATTTGTTTTTCATAGTTTTTTTAAAACAAGAGGATTAAGGGTCTTTTTCCCTCCCAAATCTGTTCATGTTGTAACATTTTTTTCCTTTTGAAAAAGGAGGCTGGGGCCTCTTCCGGGGTAAATTCGTTTTGAGAACTGCCAAGTAATAGCGAGGTTTGTGATAATTTTAGGAAAAAACTGCCCTCCCAATCCTACAAAACCCCTTTGGAAAGCATGGGAAAAATGAATTTTTACACAAATAAAGCCTTTATTCTAGAGTTAAACAACTCGCTTTACCTCATGATGGAAGAACCTTTGGATGGTAAAAAAATTTTCCCCCCAAAGAGTTTTATTGAAAAAAAAACCGGGTTTAAAACAAAAAAATTTCCCCATTTAAAAAAAAAAAATCCGATTTTTTTTTTTTTTTTTAAAAAAAAACATTGATTTTTATTTACCCCCGGGGAAGGGTTTTATAACCACTCATGGAAATTGAAAAGGTATATAGCCCCCATAATCCCCTCATTAGTTAGGTAGATATATAGGCCCCTCAGCAGCTAGATACATAGACCCCCCTCCTCCCGGGTAGCTTTAAATACAAAACCATAATAGGTAGGTTTTAAAAAAATTTTTATAGGGCCCTTATTTTTTAGGTAGATAAATATGTATGCCTCTTTACTGGATAGTTATATAGCCCCTAGTGGGTAAAGAAATGCACCCTTCCCCAGATTTTAAATAAGGCCCCCCCAGTAGGTAAAGGGAGAAAAAAGGCTCCATTTAAACTAAATTTAAAATAATACTCTTTTTTTTTCCTGTTTAAGCATCACGGGACGCTTTTTTCCTTCATTTTGTAAGGGGCAAAAGCCTTAGGGCCCATATGAAATCAGTAACTCGAGCAGTTTCAGTGGCCGGAACCCTGGGCCCCCACGACCCAAAAACTTAATAACCCCATCAATAAACAATTTCCCGATGAAAAGTGACAAGGTTTTTACAAAACTTATTTTAGTGTGATTTTTGCTATTTAAAAATTTTTTTTTTTTTCTGTTTTACGATTTTCTCTGATTTTTTTTTTTTTAAAAGGTAATGTAAAAAATTACATAAAAATAAAGCCTAACATCACGGAAAAAGGCGAAAAAGAATAACAGAGTGCATTATAGTGTTTAAACCCGTGTGTATTAGGGTATGTTCACACGGCTTATTTTTAAGCGTAATTGCATGCGCATTTAGTTTTCGCACTTTATACATGGCGAAATGCGCGCTGCAGTTAAGGTAATTCATAGCTCTAATAGAGGGCTATGAATTACGCATCGTATCCCCCGGGTGTACAATACGATCATATCGTATGCCCGGGGAGAGAGGTGACATGTCAATTGTTAAGTGTCGCTGACAATGTGTGTTAATGGGGCTCCGCCCACCACCCCCGTGCTTTGGAATTACGCACTGATCAGCGCGTGCTTACAAAACAGACGGCGTATTGCAGCGTGTAACATACACGCCCTGATACGCCGTGTGTACAAACCCTTACGGAAAAGAAAAATGTGTCTGGTTAGGAAGGTGAATATACAGCCCTGTCAGGAACTGTTGTCCAGTACATAAAAAAATAATCAATGAAGGTGCTGCTGGCTGAATCAAAAAATTAAGGAAGGTATATGTATATAAACACACTGGACAACTTTGAAATTTAATGTCAATTTACCTTGAGATATGAATTTAATTTGTTCTGGGACCTTGCTCTTAACTCAAATTGCTCTTATGTCAAAGCAAATTTTCTTATAGAAATGAATTAAAACTTTATTAATCTGCTCCACGCACTCCAAACCCACCACAATTGTTTTTACATGTTTATTAACAAACATGTACACTGTATAAATATACTGTATACAGTATAACAAAAGAATGTAAAGAAATAAACTGGTTTATTAAAAGGGTTTTGTCACAATTTCATTTCATACCTTCTGCATCCAGCTTTTCAGCTCTGTGTGCTCAGAAGGGGGCGTGTGTGATTTGTTTGAATTGCATATCATGTGACCCTGCAGGATGACATCAACAGGCCTTTCCTCTCTTTAGTCAAAGAAAGGTCTGTTTATGTGTAGAACTGTAAGTAGCTACATTGTAGGAACCAAATCTGTGGGTTTTATTTCTCTTTATCAATGCACATACCTGATTGAGGTTTCTTTTTTAATTTATTTGCACTGTTTGACTAATTACTAAGGAGTACAGAGGACAGGAGTAGAATGACAGCACCTGGGGTTTGAACACTCAGTAGCTGCCTGAGAGGAGAGGTGATGTCTGAGCATGTGCGACCAAGACTGAGGAGCTCTCAGCCCTGGTCGTATCCCCTGGAGATGAGCTGTAAACAATGGAGCACTAAAGGAGCAGCTAAAACAAAAACGGTACAGAACTTTTAATAATGATGAATGGTGAAAATGTTTATTATTTAATTTACAAACTTCCCACGTCAATTTTACTTCGTGGCAAGTGTATTCACCTTGAAAAGTCAGATGAAGATGCTGCCAGAGATGGGAAGAGATGTTAAGGAGATATGGGAGGAGATGTTAAACTTCTCCATTTTTTTCCCCCTTCACTTAGGGTGGGTTCACACAATGTTGCTGTGATGGCAGATGGTTTTCAGAGCAGATTACTTTTTTTAAATTCACAGCTTTTGAGCAGGAGTTGCTGCAGTGCACATCTGCTTTCTTAACTCATGTAATATATAATCTCAAATATTCACTCTTTACTCAAAGCAAAAAATGGACCAAGCGCCTGCTCTTATCTCAAAAAACTCTTAAGTCAACGACCACTGTATTTTTCGTTTGTGAAACATTTAAATCATATTAGATTCTCATGTACGCTACTTCTTGTTAAGCTCTTTGAAGCTCATCCATTTGTACTGCAGATGTCTCCTTCCCACTAACTTCCTACTAACAGGATGTTGTTGTCATTGCCTGCCTTTTTTCTATATTGGAGCTGCAGCCTGGTCACCAGTTGTTATTATTAACTGGCATTTTTCTTGCCATTCCTCTTTTCTTCCCTATTCCCTGTTACTACACTGCTGTTTAGAGAGATACTTCTGTAATCACAGGACTTTATAGGCAGTTTGGATTGGATAATTATGTTATTTTGACTCTCACTCTCATACCTTCTACGTCTTTTAGAGGAACAATTTTTACTTTTGACCCAAATGCCTTTGACCCTCTTTGCGCTGTAAAGTGTCTCTGTTTTGGTCAGCTAAAAAGATGTGCTTTAACCTTTCAGTGACATTTGACATAGCTTACAGTGGGGAAAAAAAGTATTAAGTTCTCCCACTTAAAAAGATAAGAGAGGCCAGTAATTGACATCATAGGTAGACCTCAACTATGAGAGACACAATGAGAAAACAGATACCGAAAATCATTGTCTGATTTGGAAAGAATTTATTTGCAAATTATGGTGGAAAATAAGCATTTAGTCAATAACAAAAGTTCATCTCAATACTTTGTTATATATCCTTTGTTGGCAATGACAGAGGTCAAACGTTTTCATTAAGTCTTCACAAGGTTGGCACACACTGTTGCTGGTATGATGGCCCATTCCTCCAAGCAGATC
Source organism: Phyllomedusa bahiana (assembly GCA_025379985.1). Lineage (NCBI taxonomy): Eukaryota > Metazoa > Chordata > Amphibia > Anura > Hylidae > Phyllomedusa > Phyllomedusa bahiana. Next base: position 42,979 of record JAODAL010007359.1, read on the forward strand.
TCCTCTAGAGCAGTGATGTTTTGGGGCTGTCGCTTGGCAACACAGACTCAACTCCCTCCAAAGGTTTTCTATGGGGTTGAGATCTGGAGACTGACTATGCAACTCCAGGACCTTGAAATGCTTCTTACGAAGCCACTCCTTCGTTGCCCTGGCGGTGTGCTTGGGATCATTGTTATGCTGAAAGACCCAACCACATTTCATTTTCAATGCCCTTGCTGATGGAAGGAGGTTTGCACTCAAAATCTCACCATACATGGCCCCATTCATTCTTTCATGTACACGGATCAGTCGTCCTGGTCTCTTTGCAGAGAAACAGCCCCAAAGCATGATATTATCACCCCCATGCTTCACAGTAGGTATGATGTTCTTTGGATGCAACTCAGCATTCTCTCTCCTCCAAACACAACGAGATGTGTTTCTACAAAACTGTTCTACTTTGGTTTCATCTGACCATATGACATTCTCCCAATTCTCTTCTGGATGATCCAAATGCTCTCTTGCAAACTTCAGATGGGCCCGGACATTTACTGCCTTAAGCAGGGGGACACGTCTGGCACTGCAGGATCTGAGTCCCTGGCGGCGTAGTGTGTTACGGATGGTAGCCTTTGTTACGTTGGTCACAGCTCTCTGCAGGTCATTCACTAGGTCCCCCCGTGTGGTTCTGGGACTTCTGCTCACCGTTCTTGTGATCATTTTGACCCCACTGGGTGAGATCTTGCGTGGAGCCCCAGATTGAGGGAGATTATCAGTGGTCTTGTATGTCTTCCATTTTCTAATGATTGCTCCCACAGTTGATTTCTTCACACCAAGCTGCAGATTCAGTCTTCCCAGCCTGGTGCAGGGCTACAATTTTGTTTCTGGTGTTCTTTGGTCTTCACCATAGTGGAGTTTGGAGTGTGACTGTTTGAGGTTGTGGACAGGTGTCTTTTATACTGATAACAAATTCAAACAGGTGCCATTACTACAGGTAATGAGTGGAGGACAGATGAGCCTCTTAAAGAAGAAGTTACAGGTCTGTGAGAGCCAGAAATCTTGCTTGTTTGTAGGTGACAAAATACTTATTTTCCACCATAATTTGCAAATAAATTCTTTCCAAATCAGACAATGTGATTTTCGGGATTTGTTTTCTCATTTTGTCTCTCATAGTTGAGGTCTACCTATGATGTCAATTACAGGCCTCTCTCATCTTTTTCAGTGGGAGAACTTGCACAATTGGTGGCTGACTAAATACTTTGTTTCCACACTGAACTTCATAATGTCGGTAAGGATATACGAAGAGGTGCTCACTGACTCGCTGAGTCAACTCTATACATGGCAAGTGCCTGCTGTTAATTATAGCTGACACCTACTGCTAACAGCAGGGATTGTAGCCAACCTTTAGGGTATGTTCACACGGCGTAATTTCGGCGTGCGTTTCGCTGCGTATTTGCGCTCTGATACGGGCGAGATGCACGCCGAAATTACGGTAATCCATAGTTCTCATAGAGAACTATGGATTACGCCTCGTCCTACTGCGCGTACAATATGATCGTATTGTACGCGCAGGGAGATAGGTGACATGTCAATTATTTGTGGAGAATACACGCTGCACGTAATGAATGTCAATGGGGCCAGCGTACTGTACTTTTCGATACTTTTACCTATCCATGTGATTCAAAGATTTGTTTTCTTGAGACACATTGTGCTTTAAGTTTGTAAGAAATTTTGGTCCATACAATCAATACATATAATTATTGCAAGATTTGAGAAAATTTGTCAATTTCAAAGTTTAAAAATGTCTGCGTATAAGACAAATAGTTATTACACACACAATAGTTTATAACTAGTATCTACCATATGTCTACTGTAGGTTGGCATCATTTTTTAAATGTCTTTTTCTTTTTTTACGACATTATCGGGCTTAGAAATTTAGTTGTAATAATATACATTTTTAAGAAAATTTGCAACATAGGTTTTTTATTTTTTTTAGAGACCAGTCCAGTTCTGACGTAACTTTGAGGGGCCTGTATGTTAGATACGCCCGTAAATGAAACTACACCCCTTCAAGTATTCAAAACCACATTTAGAAAGTTTGTTAGGTGTTTCGTAGAAATTAAAGGGATTTTTTTGCTACAAAGATCATATCTGTAATGATAGGGATGGTAAAAATAAGCACTTTTGCAATTGGTTTGTATTGCCTAAATCATTTAGTATAGCAGATGTTAGCTAATCTGTGAGTGTCTAGAGCTAAATCTGAAGCCTGGGATCTGGCCACGCCCCCTTTGCGACCTGATATTTAGGTCAGCTCTGGTCTGTGCTGTGATTGGCTGCCCTCCACTGTCTTCCCTCTGATTTGTGTGAAAATGAAACTGAGTTTCTGTGCTGGCTGCTGTCTGTGTTCTCATTGTCTTTCACTGCACCCTGAGCTGTGTAATAAAGGCTGCCTGAGCTCCTTCCCAGTGATACCTCTGTGAAGGATCTGGGCAATTACTCAGTTTCTCTAGCTGTTAGAGTCACACTCCCCCTCCTCCACCTCCTATAACACAGCCTTATACACTCTGCTCCCTCCACCCATATAACACACCTTTATAAACTCTGCTCCCCCGAGCCAGATAACACAGCCTTATACATATTCTGCTCCCCCTCTACCTCCTGCCTGATAACATAGGGTCGGAATAGTTTGCAATTCTCACATTTGTTTCATCATTTTAGGCTTTATTTTTAACTGCTTAAACCAATGCAGGTGTTCTTGTTACAAGGATTGGAGCCTGGGAGGGAGATGTCAGCTGTCCAGCCATGAAAACTAACCATTACAGGAGGTCTGCAGAACTGTGACATCCTCTCTCTCCCACTGCTCACACAGAATGTTGATGATAACTCAGGAGGGAGAAGGGAGGTTTGTGATGATGTCACCAGTCTTCAGTGAGGAGAGACCCCCTACTGGGAGTAGAGACCTGGATTTGAAGCTGTAAGACATAGAGAAACAGCTCATGTCTGTGAAAGCTTGTGGTGCGAAAAAACTTTTAAAACAAAGTGGAGGTGAAATTTTATAATTCTGCTACATTTTGGAGATTTAAAATTTTTATTTATTCATTGGCACACGTTAGATATGACCAAGGAAAAGCTATTGATTCCCCCGTCTCTACTATGTTTAGAGATATCCTACATGTAGCCCTAGTGTGCTATTGGGCTCAACCACAAGCCTCAGAGCAGGACTTGGGGGTCTCATTTTCATTGCGATTTTCTTTAGGCGCCATTACAGGTTTGTGGGCACCCTAAGGTGCTTTTGCAGAGATCAGCTGTTTCTCTCTCTCTATCTTACAGCTTCAAATCCAGGGGCGTGTGTTTCTTCCCAGTAGGTGGGTCTTCTTCCCAGTAGGCGGGTCTTCTCTCACTGAAGAGTGATGACATCATCATTCTTTGTAAGCAGTGGAAGGGAGAGGATGTTTCAGCTCTGCAGACCACCTGCAGTGGTCAGTTCTCATGCCTGGAAAACTGTCACATCCCTCCACAAGCTCCTTGTAACCAGAACCCCTATATTGGTGTAAACAGTTTTACTTACAACCTGATATGATTAAACAAATGTGAGAAATGCACTCTGCTCCCCCCTCTGTTATAAGGCAGGAAGTAGAGGGGGAGCAGAGTGTATAAGGCTGTGTTATATGGGGGAAAGTGAATCAAGCAGCTAGAGTTGTCACGGTGAGAGTAGCTCAGGCAGCCTTTATTACACAGCTCAGAGAGAGTGAAAGAAACAGACAGCACAGAAAGCCAGTTTTGTTTTCACACAACTCAGAGAGAAGAGAGTGCAGGCAGCCAATCACAGCACAGGGGGTGCGTCCCGACAAGGGCTGAACTAAATATCAGGCAGCCCATCACAGCAAAGGGGGCATGGCCCGACTCTGGGCTTCAGATTTAGCTCTAGACACTCCTAAATTAGCTAATATCTGCTATACAAAATGATTTAGGTAATACAAACCAATTACAAAAGTGCTTATTTTTACTGTCCCCATCATTACAGATATGATCTTTGTAGCGAGAAAGCCTCTTTAAAGAATATATCTGGGGGTGTAGTGAGTATACCGACCACCACACACAATCTGCAATTTCAGCTGAAAATCTTTAATTTTTACAATGAATTCTGGAAAAAAAGCACCCCAAAATTTGTTATGCAATTTCTTCCAAGTTCGACAATACCCTCTAAGTGGATGCAAACTGCTGTTTGGGCGCATGGCAGGATGTACAAGGGAGGGAGCGTTATTTGGCTTTGTAACGCAGATATTGGTGGGTGCCCAAAGTATTACAACAGGTGAAACCTTTCAGACATCACCCCATCTTGGATTCAACACCCCTCATGGACCGTTATATAGTATAATTGACATGATAACCATGCTTGAAAAAGGCTCGGTGTATTTTTGAGCCGAAATGTCGCACTTTATGTACTGTGGTTTCTAATTTTTTATGATAGCTATGCAGGTCAATACAGTTACAATTATATAAAATGTATATAGTTTATTTACCATAGTAGACTTTTATTAAACAGTTTTTACGTATTAAACATATAACAAAATCTGCATGTGCATAAAAGGGGGAATAATTACAATGCAGGTATATGAATCAAGCCTATAAACATAGGATTTATATTTGAACTCCCCATAATATAAACAATATCCATGAATCAAATGTAAAAGCATGATATCATCTTGTGACCAAGTCAGGGAGTCGGCCAATCTCCCCCCACCATATGGGGAGGGACATCCCGGAGACTCCAAGGCCGAATGGTCTTGTTAACACATCAATTAAGATATAAACTAACAAGGAAAATGAACAGCGAAGAGAGGGAGAGAAACAGAGAAGAAAAAAAAGTGGGGGCAAGGGTACCGCCGGGCACCTACGGAGCACAAAGCATAAAGATAATAAGGGGAAGGAGATTCTGCAAAAGGCTTAAATCGCCAAGGGGCCTTATCTAACGATCTGCAGTCTTTACACTAAAAGGGCCTGAAAATCTTGAGAGGATTGGTAGAGGGTCCAGGGTCTCCAAGTATGTAGTATTGCCTCGTCCAGGGAATGAGCGATCAACTCCTCCATACAACGTGTGGAAGCCATTTCACTATAGATGGGGGAATGGGCTGACGCCATCGGCGTGGGATTACAGTTTTAGCAGCTTGTATGAGATGTCTCGTAGAGATTTCTTGTAAGAGGATTGCGTAAAGGGTACCATAAATAAGAGTGTAGCTTGTGGGCTGTCCGGGACAGATATCTCAGTACAGTCACGGATAGCCTGGAGCACATTTCTCCAGAACGGATGCAGTATTGGGCATCCCCACCAAATATGAACCATTGTCTCCGTATCCTGGTTGCACCCGCAGTGAGTCTCAGGAACATTAGGGTACCATTTATGAATCAGGACCGGAACTCTGTACCACTTTAAGATTTTAAAGCTTGTTTCCTGTGCTTTACAGGCTACCACTGCTTTATGTGTGAGAGAAAAGCAACTTTTCCATTGTTCAATTGTAAAGGTCTGCTGTAGCTCCCGCTCCCACGCCTCACAGTAATGAGGAAGGGTTCAGCCTCGTTCACACGGCTTATTTCTGGCACGGATTTCAGCCGTATTGCGCGCCGTACTGCAATACGGCTGAAATCCGTCCCAGGCATTACGGTAATCCACAGTTCTCATAGAGAACTATAGATTCCGTCTCTCCTCCCCGCTCGGCGAATACGCTGAGCGGGGAGAAAGTGACATGCACATTATCCCAGCCGGATACGCCTCGTGGATAATGGCTGTCTATGGGGCCGGCGAGCTGCCGCCCCTGCCCCGTACACACGCCGTAATTGCGGGTGAAATCCGTCCCGCAATTACGGCGTCAATAAGCCGTGTGAACATCGCCCTTAGAGTATTAGGTACAATCAGCCACTGATAAATCAGTGAGATCAAATGTCCAGGTAGTGTGTGGGCCACACTGAGCTTCTCAAATGGGGAAAGTGCCCTTGACAGATCCTTTTTTTTTGGTGGTAGAAACAAAGAAGTGCCAGAGCTGAAAATATTCAAAATGGTACCTAGAGGCAATCCTGAATTAAATCCAGAAGGGGGGCTCAAGTTCCCCTTATTGTGTATATGTACTGACAGAATAGGCTGAGATTTAGAACTCCCTAGAAAGGAATTTCCAGAGAAGCCCGGGGGAAACAATTAATTATCCGAGATGGGAAACAAAGGTCCATCTAGGTCTAGTGAGGATTCCGAAACTTTAGATTTTTGGAGAATGGCAAGTCTATGGGAAGTACTAAAAGATAGGGATTTGGGGTTGCAAGATGAGAGGTTTGGGTCCCGTGGGAGAAAAAATAAAGCCCACAGGCAGACTGTTTGTGCAATATACACCTAGGGCGACATGTATGAATTCGAACTTTTTTTTACTTGGCGCCGACACTCCAGTTCTAAATAGATATAGAAGAGTGTAGAATACGGGCAGTATAAAAGATTTTTGGGGATTAAAATAGAGCTTTTAAATTGCCAAACCTTGTATGGGCATAGAGTGTAATGCGCCAAACTTGGCGCACTAAGCTATATGTAATGCGCCAAAATTTTGTCGTATTCTACACTCTCAGAATCTCATAATCCGAGCATTGAAACATTAAGAGGGCGACATGTATTAATTAAAATTAATACTTTTTTTTTTACTTGCCGCTGACACCACAGTTCTAAATAGATATAGAAGAGTGTAGAATACGACAGATTTTTGGCGCATTGCATAGAGTTTAGTGCGCCAAGTTTGGCGCATTACGCTCTATACCCATACAAAGTTTGGCGCCTTAAACTCTATGTAATGTGCCAAAAATCTGTGTGTCGGCGCCAAGTAAAACAAAGTACGCATTCGAATTCATACATGTCGCCCCTAGAGTTTATCTTGGGGACCATGGATCAGATCCAGAAACCGAGCATTTGCTGCAGCAAGATAATACAATCTGCAATCAGGCAAGCCCTCTCCCCCCTCAGATTTGGGTCTAGAAAGTAATTTCCCTTTAATTCTCGGACGTCGGAGAACTCAGAGAAGCATCTCTGGATCCGTACCCAAAAGGCAGAGGCTAAGGAAATCGGGATTGTCTACAGCAAGTATAATACGGTAGTTTCGGGAGGATGATCATCTTGATGACATGCATTCTGCCAAACCAGGAAAAATCTCTCCGAGACCAATCGCCAAGCACTTGTGTAATCTTCGTGGACTCAAAAAATTTGAGTCAAACAACTGCGATAAATCTGCGGGTATTTTAACCCCTAAGTATGAAATTTCCTTGCCTTTGCAGGACAAGGGAAAGTTAGATTTAATGTTACGGACAGAGGGCAGATCAGGGGAGACATTCAGAGCCTCGGACTTAGAATAATTACTTTTGTAATTGGACCATGAACTGAATTTATCAAACTCGGACATCAAGGAGGGAAGAGATATAAAAGGATCTTTCAAATAGATCAGCAGATCATCCACAGACGCTGAATACTTAAATTCCTTTGAACCAATCGTTATGCCCCTGATGTCTGGGTTGGACCGAATAGCGTCCATTTAAGTGCTCCATGACCAAAACATAAGGCAATGGTGACAAGGGGCAGCCATGCCTACTACTATTACGTATGTCAAAGGCATCTGACGGAGAGCCCTTAATCTTTACTTTTGCAGTGGGGTTTTGATAGAGAGCCAATATTTTCGCCATGAAAAGGGGAGCAAATCCCACATGCCTGAGGGTATCAGCCACGGAGTCCCAAGAGATCCTATCAAAGGCTTTCTCAGCATCAAGGGATAGGATCATCAAGGGCTCTCCATGAAGCTGGGCATGGTGGATGATGTCTAATGTTTTTAAGGTGTTATCCCTCGCCTCTCTATCCAGGATAAAGCCCACTTGATCAGGGTGAACCAGGGAATGCAGGAGAGAATTAAGACGGTTGGCCAACAGTTTAGCATAAATTTTAAGATCAACATTAAGAAGTGAGATGGGCCTATAACTACTGCAAATCTGTGGGTCCTTGCCTGGCTTTGGTATAACTGTGATGTGGGCCATAGAGGATTCCCTCGCAAGAGGTCGAAACATCATTAAATGCATTCATAAGAACTGGGGAAAGAGAGAAGTACATTGATTTATAGAATTTAGCTGTAAAACTGTTAGGTCCTGGGCTCGTCCAATTGAGGAGATCCCCAACTACCCGCTCCAGTTCCACACTCGAAAAAGGCTCTTCCAATTTTTGGATGATCTTGGCTGAGAGGGCCAGGAATGGAGAGGAAGGTTTCCGTCTTGATGAAGAGGAAGGGGGTGGGCCAGTGGTGAGCTGGTAGAGGTTTGAGTAGAAGGAAGGAGCGAGAGTGGCGGCGCAAGCCGATAGGAGCTACGCGTCGGGGCCGGCGGAAGAACAGGTCGCATTTAGTCCTGTGGAGGCCCGAGAGGCGATCCCAGCAGCTGGAGTCCCGGGGGCGGCCAGAGTAACAGGTAATGCGGTGGAGGGCTTCACATCTCCTCTTTGGCGGTCTGAACGGGTGGAGGGCAATTCCGAGGAGACTTGCACGTTGCAGTCCGGCTCCAGGGGTGCACAGGACTGTCGGCCATTTTGGCCGTGTAGCGGGCAAAATAAAGGCCGATATCCCCCTGAGAGGAATCAGCAGTTGCTGCTGCAGTGTTTTTCGCCTTTTTGTGGGATTTGCCCATGGTTAGGAGGCTGATAAGAGTGGATTCTCTGGTAAGATGCTGAGGAGCTCAGAGGAAAGCTGCCTCACAAGGCCATGTCAAGCCAAGCCCACCCCTCACCCTTATAGTTTGTTTTATTACTTTTAACACAGTAAAAATGTAAAAAATTGCATTTTTATGTCATCATAGTTTGATAGCCATAACTTTTTTTTATTTTTCTGTATATAGAGTTAAGGGGTTGTTTTTTGCAGGATGAGTAGATGTTTTGATCACTTCTTATCAAGGTGTTTGTAAGGTGTTTTAAACAAAAAAACGGCAATCCTGGTAGTGTTTTTTTTAATTTTTTACAGTGGTCACCTTGCAGTATAAATGATATGCTAGTTTTACTCAACAGATCGATAAGATTACAGCGATACCCAATTTGTATATTTTTGTTTGTTTTACTGTTTGTTTTACTGCTTTTACACAATAAAAACACTTTTATTCAAAGGGGAAAACACGTTTTTGCATCGCCGTAGCCTGAGAGCCATAACTTTTTTATTTTTCTGTGTACAGAGCTGTGTAGTGGCTTGTTTTTTGCGGGATAAGTTGTTGTTTTTACTGATATTTTTTTGGGGTACAAGACTTTTTGATTAATTTTAAGTCCGTGTTTTGATAGGCAGGGTGAAGAAAGTAGTGCAATTTTAGTATTTTTTTATTTTATTTTTAACAGCGCTCATGACAAGTTAGTTTTACTATGTGGGTCGATACGATTACGGCGATACACAATTTTATGTAGTTTTTTTTGTATGTTGAAGTGCTTTAAAAAAAAAAGGGTTTTATTTGTGTAAAACAGTATTTATGCATCGCTATCTTCTGATAGCCATAACTTGTTTTTTTTCTTTTTCTATATACAAAGCTGTTTAAGAGGTTTTTGTGGGATAAACTGATGTTTTTATTGGTACCACTTTTGCATTTATTTTTTTTATCGCTTTTTATTCCATTTTATATGCTGCACAATGAACGAAAATTGCAATTCTGTGACCTTTCTGGGGTGTTCAACGTGACTGATTTATAGCGTAGGTAATTACGCACGTGGATGATACCATATATAAATACTTTATTTTTGATCTTTTCTGGGGCAATTGGAGTTTGTAAAGGGGAAAAGTGCGGTGTACGTGTTTTTTAATTTGTTCGTGTTCTACTTTTTTTTTTGTTATGCCACAGGGCACGACTGGGCATAGTGACATGACAGGCAGCCAGGAAGCCTTTGTTAGGCTTCCGGGCTGTCATGGAAGCCATCGGAGCCTGCGATCGCGCAGTGGGAGCTCTGATGGGGACAGTCGGAGCTCCTACCTTTTATCTTTTCGTTAGCTGCTGCGATTGGATTATTTGGGCGATGCAACTAGCTGTATTATACAGCTGGTCCCATGTTGCGATCGTGTGGGCCCCGTTTCAGAGCCCGCATGATGTCCAGAACGTACGTGTATGTCCATTGTCAGGAAGGGGTTAAAATATAAAATTATTTATCCCATATGGTGAGGAGAAGAAAAAAAAATCCAACCACAAAAAATTGTGTTTTTTTCGTCACTGCACATCCCCAAAACATTGGAATAAAAAAAAATCAAAAAGTTGCATGTATCCCAAAATTATACTAATATAAACTACACTCCTGCTCACAAAAAATGAGCCAACACTTGGGTCCATAGGTGGAAAAACAAAAAAGTAATTGGTCACAGAAAATGATGCTGCAGCTCAAAGTAAAAAATCAGTTTTTTTTTTTTTAAAGTACTAAAACGTAGTGAAAACACTACATTATGCAGATAATGTCTCTTCAGTCTTCTGTTGACACAACGCCTTTGCCGTACAGGGATGTCACCGCTGTGGCCACTGATTGGCAACGATCGTGCGCCACTAATCTACATCACCGTGGACACCTCCGATCGCTGATGTAAGTAAAGGCATGTGATTTCTGCATCCAATCAGCGTTCACAGCAGTTACATCCTTGTTTGAAAGTTGTGTATAACTTTTTATTTTACCTTACTTGGAGCCTTTGTGCTATTTAAATGACTCTTCTATGAGGTTGGGCAACCCCTTTATTTCACAGTAAATAGTTTTTCAAAATACCTGCCAACTCCTTTCTTATCGCATTCTCCCTTCTGAAGTAGATGGGCTCAGAGTGACTTCAGTAAGGTGCTGGAAGGTTGTCACAGGTGTATGGAATCATGCTGACTGCTTTCCACAGCTGCTGGAGAGGATCTGGGGGAAGATCCATAGAATAAACACTATTATCGAGGTGTTCCCCCAAATGCTCAATTGGGTTCAAGTCTGGGGAGTTAGGGGGGCACTAGTACTTGAAAGTCTTGGTCATGTTTTTCCAACCAATGTTGGACATTTCTAGCTATGTGACATGTCACATTATCCTTCTACGAGATATCACCTACCCTATTGAAGATAATCAACACAAATAGTTGTACGTTATATGCAAGTATGGATTCATACCCAGTTCAATTGAGTGCCTTCCACATGGATGAGTGGGCCCAGAGAATACCACAAAAACATTCCCCAGACAATATCACTATCTTCCAGAATCTTTTCAAATTTGGACAGGCCCACATTGTTTGTGTTATATTAAACAGTTACAATAACACCTATTGTAAAATGGATTATCAGGTTGTTCAATATCACACAAGAATTTGTTAGTACTATACGCCAGGTGAAGTAGTTGTCACCATCTATGTATTTTACCCTGGGACAACTGTGACACTCTGCCAAGGATATTTTGCCATTAGCCTTTCTCAAAAGGTATTGTCATCTACCCATATTTTTTTTACTGTGTACTATGTGCTATTGTAGAATGGTGTATATTGAATTCTGAATTTTTCTATTCCGTTCCACTTCTTTCTCCAAAACAATTCCAGGTATACAGTCCCTGACAGAAGTTCTGTCGCTTATCCATGTTGTGGAAACCAAAGCTTATAACCTAACTTAAAATTAATCCATTGGTTTTAGAAATGACTCATATGAAAGCTGAATCCCTCCCAAATGAGGATTTTTTTTAACGAAAATTTGCTTCACTGCTGAAATGCTGATCATTTAAAGAACACAGAAAGGTCAGATTTTAGCAAGACAGAAGTTTTGTCGCCTTGTGAATAGCTAAACCTGGATAGATAGGCAAGTCTACTGCTGGGGTCTCCAGGACTGCCGCAGCGAAAGAACAAGAGAATCCAGGAGGTAAGGATGCTTCTTCTCTTCTATTTTTATCATGCCCTGACAGACTAATGAGCATTTTGTAGCAATGGAAACCCCTTTAACTCTAAGCCTGGCCTTTGCTTCTCCATAGAGCAAACATACTCTATGAATTGGGGACCCAAGATAAATTTCTCCACCAACAAATATTGCTGTTCAACCTGTCAAATGCTTTTTCAGTATCCAACAGATAACTATCACTGGGATTGTTTACTGCTAACTCGAGATTTAGGTAGAAACCGTGCATAATGAAGACTGCCAGTATAGGGATTTCATCTTCACAGCTGATTACTCCCAGGTTTCTACCTTCAGCGCAGTCTCCAAAAGCCGCTGTTTTTGGATGGAGCACAGTAGGGGTAGGAAATAAATGTGGTCAGACAGACAATAGGTCAGTACGAAAAAGGCAAAATCAAAGTGGTATACAGCGCAGAGGTCAGGGCAGGCAGAGTATAGTTCTCACATAATATAGGCCTAATGGGAGGTCAGGAGAAGGACCATAATAGTAGTCACAAAGCCAGATTGTCATCCTGCTATTCGCTCGGTCGTTTGCGCCGACCTATCTACTGCATTTACAAGCACCCTGCAGGAATTTATACCCACAGTGTCCTGCTGTGTTTTGCTTCCCCAGTCTACCTCCTTTTACCTGTGGGGTTATTAGGCAGCTCCTTCCAACATTCTTGGTCCGTATCTTGGCTTCTGCTTGGCCTCTACTTGGCCTTTGCCTTGGCTCTTTTCTGTTGTCTGTACTTAGCTATATACTCTGTTTCTTGCCTTGTATCTTTCTCTGTGTCTTTTGTGTACCTAGTTCTTTGTCTTATTTGTCCCTTGGTTCCCTGTGGTCTCCTGTTCTGTTCTTGTTTTCAGTTTGTCTCCTTGTTACTGTACATGGCACATCTGTACCTGTTCGGCCTCTCCTAACCCTTGTCTGCCTTATCCGGGGCTCTGTCTGCGTGTGGTGCCTTGCATTGGTGATTCTGACCCCCCATGATCAACTGCCATTGCCGGGACTGCTCTGAGGTCACACTTGCCGGCCATCGTGGGTTAAAGGTTTAGTTATGGTCCTGTCCATGGTGCACGGAGTAAGCATCCGGCTGTGGATGAATAAATGATCACTTGTTCCAAAACATGGAAAATCCTCCAGCACTCAAAAAGTTATATAAAGTAAACGCACTTTATGTCTTTTAGTAAAACATGATTAAAAATTCCAAAAACCTAAGACTAACCAACACATGTCTACGCGTTTGAGCCTGCTCAGAAGGGCTCTTAATCATGACCATAAAGATGTGTTTAGAACACATGTACTAGGATATGATAGACAATATAGCAAGTTGCTATATATAGTATAGTGGATAATATAGCAGGTTGCTGGGATGTAAAACAAGCAACATGAAACAAGTACTCCCCCCAAATGAACACTCCTTTAAATAACATCACAATTAGATCTCAACTAACATCTATATATTAACCCTTACTGGGATATAATAGATATATGACAGGTTATCACAGGTGTGATTCAATAAGCAATATAACAAGTTGCTAAAATATGGGACAAGCTTTCATAGATCGTAGTGATGTGAAAATGAATCATATTAAGAATGCAGATTTTTATCATATACAGTCCAGGGCGCCGGTAATGGATGAATTCCAAAGCCTAGTAGAATCTGATGTAAAAAATTTACATGGTAAACTTTATTCACATAATACATAAAGAGAGAATGGCTATAAAAGATGTACAACAAAACCCACATATCGTTGTAAGAACTGCCGATAAGGGGGAACCAATAGTGGTTTTAGAGAGTGGTTTATATGTATCTAAGATTGAGAAAATGCTGTTGGATAGTTCCACTTATAAACCTTAGACACTTTCAGATTTAATCTTTTTACTATTTATATAATTAAAAATATTTGGGAATTCGTTTTACTCTCTTTGGTAATATGACTCTCTGTCTCCAGCTTTGCTGTCTTTATCATTATTTTACAAACATTTTTTTCCTTATAACTTTTTAGTGCCTCTTCACTGCCCTCCTGTTTAAGTAGCTGAAATTATTTTTTGTTTTTTATTGCCTCCTTTACATCTCTCTTGATCCACATTGTTTTTTTTCCCGTTTCTTATCATTTTATTTCCATAAGGTATGTACCGCTCACAGTGGGTCCTTAAGATGTTTTTAAAAATCTATCATTTATTATCTGTTCTTTTATTTTTTAAGACCTGGTACCAGTCAATGCAATTTAGGGCCTCTCTAAGCAGATTAAAATTAGCCTTCCTGAAATTAAATGTTTTTGTGGCTCCTTGACAGAGTACTTTATTGAAGGGTAATTGGTAATTTTATAATATTGTGGTCACTATTTCCTGGGTGCCCCCAACCTGAAGATTTGTTACTCTGTCAGGTCTGTTAGTCAATATTAAGTCCAAAGGGGCATTTCTTGTAGTCGGCTCCTGCACCAGTTGGGAAAGGTAACCAAAAACAGATTTCCTTTATTAGGGCCACTGGTTTCAGTTTCCCAATTTATATCTGGGTAGTTGAAGTCACCCTTAATAACAACCTCATTATGATTAGTCACCTCATCTGTTTGTCTGAGAAGTACATCTTCCATGGATTCTGTTTTGTTTGGTGGCCTATAGCAGACCCCTAATAGAAATTTATTATTGTTACCACCCCCATGTCCTGTTACTACCCATAATGACTCCACATGCTCATTTCCTGTATCTATATGTGCCTGTAGTGTAGGCTTTAGACAGGATTTTATATTAAGAGATATGCCTCCTCTCTTCTTTTTTTTAACGATATTTTCTAAATAAAATGTAACCCTGTAAGTTAACCACCCAGTCGTAGCTCTCGTCCAGACATGTCGCAGTTATAATAATAATAATAATATTTATTTATATAGCGCCAACATATTCCGCAGCACTTTGCAATATAGAAGGTATACGTACAGACATTACACATCAAAAGAACTTACAGATGATACACAAGTGCTCAGTTTACAGTGGTCCAGCCATGTTACATGAATAGGAGGTGGTTTATATAACAGTTGGGTGACCCTGCCACCCTGACAGTACATCTATATACAGATAAGTGCCTGTGAGTGCCCTTGTGTTGGAAGTGACAGATAGGTGTGATAGCAGGTTATCAGCATGCGATTTTTTTTTAACACTATCCTTATTAACTATTACTAAACCCCCTCCCTCCACTCTACCCCCTGATTGATTACTAATTTCCAGCTCTTTATCTTTACTATCGTTGCACGCTATATGTGTACTTGCCTCTCCAACCCCTCCCCCTCAAATTCCTTAGTTTAAATATTATTTCAACTTCCTGGCTATTTTGTCCCCCAATACAGCTGCACCCTCCTCATTTAGGTGCAGCCCGTCCCTAGCATAGAGTCTGTAGCCAAGACAGTAGTCAGCCCAGTTCTCCAAAAACCCAAATCCCTCTTTCCTACACCACTTATTCACCTCTCTAATCTCCCACTGCCTCCCTGGTGTGGCCTGTGGTACAAGTAGTATTTCTCAAAATACTTCCTTGGAGGTCCTTTCCTTGAGCTTTTGGCCTAAGTCCCTGAAATCATTTTTAAGGACACTCCGCCTGCCTCTAACTGTCATTAGTGCCAATGTGCACCATGACAGCTGGATTCTCACCAACCCCACCCAGCAATCTGTCAACCCGATCCGTGATATGTCGATCTCAGGCCTCAAGTAAACAACATACTGTTCCTGGTTTTTTGTGACAGATTGCCTTGTCTGTTCCCCTAATAACAGAGTCCCCAACTACTAGCAACTGTCTAGCCTGCCCTGCACTAGGAAGGTGTTTATTTTGACTGACTTGATGCCATTACCCAAATATTGGTCTGTACTTGGATTTGCCTTATCAGGCACAAAATGGTATTAGATGAGAAATGCTTATCTTTGGTCTCCTTTTGGGTAAAGAAATAAAAAAACCTTGTTGTTAGGGCTTGTTCACACAACGTTTTGGATCCTTTTTACGGATCCGTTTTTGACACTAGAAAAGCGGATCCGGAAAACCGAGCCGAAAAACGCAAGAGTTGATACTTTGTGTGCATCCGTATTGTGTGCTTTTTCACTTGCGGTTTACGGATCCGCTTTTCGGTTACGTAAATCTCTCTCTCCTGCGCCCAACTCCATTCACAGCTCCCCCTGCGCCCATTCACAGCTCCCCCTGCGCCCATTCACAGCTCCCCCTGCGCCCGACCATTCATCAGCGGCGGCAGCAGCACAGTGTACTTGCCACAGCTGCACCGATCCCGGCGGCGGCCCCGGCAGCGCCCTCCCGATCCCGGCGCCGGCAACGCCCTCCCGATCCCGGCGGTCGCAGCGCACTCCCGATCCCGGCGGTCGCAGCGCACTCCCGAGTCCGGCAGCGGCGCCGGCAGCAAACTCTGCTCGACTGTGCAGACCCCGGCAGCAACACCTCCATCCAACGATCCTGCTCCCTGCAGTCACGCTCAACTCCGATCCATCAGCTGTGCACTGCGCTTTTCGCATCCGCTTTCAGGATGCAAAGCGCAGCTGATACGTGCCCAGAGTGTGGAGCGCTTTTGGACAGGTGCCAAAAGCGCACTCCATTATCTCCTATGGGCTTTCATTTGCGTAGAACGCAAGAAGAATTGACATGTCAATTCTTAAGCGGATCCGAAAAGCGCAGTGCAGGAGAGCTCTCAAAAGCGCATCGCCGATCTCCCGTGGGAACGGCGATGCGCTTTTGCCATTGAAAGCAATGTTAATCACACTGACAATTGTTAGATCCGTTTTGCGGATCTGTAAAACAGATCGCAAAAACGTCGTGTGAACAAGCCCTTAGGAGGAAGAATATGCCTTCCAGGGAATAGTGACAGAAACTATTACTGTCATCACAAACTGCATGCTCTTGTTACACGCTCAGTGTTTGCAGCACCTTGTCTGAGCCTAGAAACTATTCATGGCCAAATTCATTCCTGGATTAAATGGAGGCACACAGAGCACATGCCCTGGGCCTGCACCACTCAATCTCCATTTTTTTGTTCTTAAATTGCTGTTTTGTGGAGCCAAAAGCAGCTTTAGATTCAATGATCCTGTCTCTTCCTGATTAGGCTGGGAGTGGTTCTATAGCAGGGACTAGCATATCAGCTCCATATTCATAGCTCTTTTAATTGCACTGGCATGAGAGCAGGAGATGTTATCTATAGGCTTCAGAGCTCATAGTAAACACTCATAAGTAATTAATTTCCTTTGTTTGTGAGAGATGACACACTCAAGCTCTCAAGCTGCCAATGTCCTGTGTGCTGACCTGTGGTGATCTCACTCCCTGCTATCGGACAAGACAAACAGCAGAGAGACCAAAGGCGAACAGGAGGGTAACCAGAAAAACCTGTGTACACTCAGAGCAGATGCAATCTCTTTATCTCCAGCTCAGGGTTCAGCTGAGGGTTGAAGTGTACTTTTTATTGCTACCAGTTTGGAATGCATGCAGCTTTTTTAATTAAATTTATTCCAAGTTTTAGGGGACTTGAAATGACCAATTTTGGCGCTTGGAATTTTTTTCTTATACGGTGTTCAGCGTATAAATTGTTATTTTTTAATAGATCAGACTTTTTCAGATGCACCGATACCAGATAGGTGTAACTTTATTACTATTTTCAATTAATATTATTTTATTTTTTTATTTATAAAATGACAAAAATGGGACGATTTGAACTTTTTAATCCTTTTATTTTTTTTTTTTACACTTTAAACTTTTTTTTTTTTTTTTTTAATTTAACTTTGAGGGTGCTTCACTACTAGGGGATGTGATCATTTATAAAGCCTGATGCATTGTATAGACAATGCATAGAGTGTACAAAGATGGGGCAGGAAGAAGTAAAACAGAAAACATGGCAGCGATCGAAGCCTTCACAAGGCTTTCAGCTGCCATGTTAAGCGATCTGGGCCCCGCGATTTAGGCGCGGGCGCCTCGAAGGAAGGGAGGAATGGTGCGCAGCACAGCGCGGGTGGGTTAAGGGGTTAAAATATAACAAAATTTATCCCATACGCTGAACACCGTAGAAGAAAATAAATTCCAAACACCAAAATTGCGTTTTTTTTGCTCATTTCACATCTCCCTAAACATTGGAATAAAAGTGATCAAAAAAGTTGCATGTATTCCAAACTGGTACCAAAAAATGCATTGTCACTCAAGTCTGTAGGTAGAAGTACAAAAAATTTGTTGGTCGCAGAAAATGGCGCCATGTCAAAATTGTGTAAAATAGAAAATGTTTGGAATTTTTTTTTTTACGGTACCAAAACGAAAACCTTACATATTTGGTATTGCTGAATTTCTATCGACCTGTAGAATACAGATAACACATTATTTTTACCGAAGATTAAATGCCGTAAAAACTCCTGCAAACATGGCGCAAGCCCGTATTTTTCGGACTATAAGGCGCACCGGACTATAAGGCGCATTAACATTGAGCGCATTTAAACATTAAAGCGCCGTTTCATATATAAGGCGCACCGGACTATAAGGCGCACCGGACTTTTAAGGCGCAGCGCATTAAATGAAACAAAGTTCAGAGCGGAAAGCCAAACTTTATTCAACACTTTCACAATAACTCTCAACTTGTAAGTTTTTAAAAAAATCAATAAAATTTACAGTACTTTTTCAGTTCATTCATCCCCACCAAATCCATCAAATTCTTCATCTTCAGTGTCAGAGTTAAACAGTTGCACGATTTCTTCATCCAGCATTCTCGGGTCCCCCTCATCATTATCTGAGCAGTCTCGTGCTGCTGCTTAGCTCTTCAGTGATGATTCCAGCCTTCTTGAAAGCTCGATGTTTACTGGAGGCTGATACCTTCTCCCAGGGCATCCACGATCCACTTGCACATAGTGGCATAACTGGCACGGCGTTGCCTCCCGTTTTGGTGAATTTTGGGGTCACCTTCTGTCATCCATTCTCCATGCAGCTCGCAATTTAACCCTTAAATGCCCTGTTGACACCAATAATTAGTGGCTGGAGCTTTTTGGTTAATCCACCCGGAATGACAGCAAGCAGTAAAATTTGTTTTCTTCATTTGGGCTTTGACAGTATCGGTCAAATGGGCAGGCATGGAGTCACAGACCAATAGGGATGGGGATTGGTGAAAAAATCCATCCGGTCTCTTGACATAGACCTCCCTCAGCCACTCACTCATCTTTCCCTCGTCCACCCAGCCTTTGGGTTAGCCTTGATGATAACACCAGCTGGAAACTGTTCTTTTGGGCAAAGGGTCTTCCTCTTAAAAAATGACCATGGGTGGTAGTTTTGGCCATTAGCCTGACAGGCAAGAACCACAGTGAAAGAGGACTTCTCATGTCCTGTGGTACGTATAGGGGACCTTTACTGGTCCCTGTTTTCTCAACAGTACGTTGTACAGGGATATCAAAAGTGAGGGGGACCTCATCCATGTTAGTGATGTGTTCTGGCCAGCTTCTCTTCATAATCCTTTGGCAGCTGCTGGCAGACAGTAGTTCTGGTGCGGATGGAGAGATTACGCCTTTTTATGAAACGAAAGCACCATGAAGGACCACCTTGAAAGTCCTTGATCTCCAGTTTCGGTGCTAATGCTGTGGCTTTGAGTTAATAGAGACAGTGGAGACGCTTTTAGCTGCCTTCTCTGTTCAAAGACCCCCTGTTCTAGTTTGTCCTCCAGATGTGGCCAAACCCTTTCTTTGTTTCCCCAGAAACTCAGTTTTGTCTTCTTTACTGGCCCCAGGGCATCTTCTTGTTTCCTCCACTTACGCACCATAGATTCATTAATGTTGAATTCTCTGGCAGTGCTCTATTTCCAAAGCTCTACTGCACTGACTTATAGCTTTAAGCTTAAAATCAGCATCATAAGCATGTCTTTAACAGGAGGCATTTTTTCGGGTAGTGGGTTATAAAAACTGTACAGTACGGTATTGAATGCACAGACAATTTTTGAAAACACAGATATTCTTTCACACAGAGCTGTACGTATCACCGCACGTAGTCACGCTTCTGACTATGGTAGCGTTTCAGGCCATTCTTCTTTTTTCATGCCGTATGCCGCCGGGATTTCAGCTGCAATACGGCCGGATTTACAATGGTCCCGCCACTTATTGTGCCTTATTTCCGCGACGGAATCACCCGCTGTAAAGAATGGGTTGTTAAATTTCCGGCGCGAAATACGCGCCAGTGGCACTTATTTGCAACAGATTTGCAACTGATTTGTAACTGATTTCGGACGTATTTACTATTGTAAATCAGTTGTAAATCAGTTGCAAATCAGTTCCAAATCAGTGTCACTAAATTAGCTGTAAATACGTTCTGAACAAAGACTGAAAACTGAAAACTGAAAGTGAAGAATTGATTCATATATAAGGCGCACCGGACTATAAGGCGCACTTTCGATTTCTGAGAAAATCTTAGGCTTTTATGTGCGTCTTATAGTCCAAAAAATACGGTACTTTTTTTTCACATTTTGCCCCACTTAAAATGTATGTTGCTGTTTCCCAGTATATTCTATGGTACGGTGAATGACACCATTAGAAAGTACTTCTTCTCTTGCAGAATAAAAGCCCTCATATGTCTGATGTCTATGTAGATCGAAAAATAAAAAAGTCATGGCTCTGGGAATGAGGGAAGGAGGCACTTCCAGTTATATAGTCATCTCCTTGATTTAAAGGGGTTGTCTTACTACTAATGTTAGCTTTCAACAGGTAGGAAAAGTTAAATATATTATTCTAATTTCGGTTAATGGTTAACTCCTTAACGAGCACCCACTGTCAAAAGTCGTTACTGCCTACAGATGGGGTTTGCGGCTTCTAGTGCAGCAACTGCGTTAGAATCAGAGCTGCACTTAACAGCTGCGTCCCTAGAGCAGTCTCGCTGAATGGCAGGGTCCAGAGGAAGCATCCAATCTCCACTGTTTAACCCTTTCAAAGCTGTGTTCTGTGACCGCGGCATAATGAAAGGAGATTCCCCTGCTCCATTGGGTCACTGGGATTTCCAGTAACCCAATCTGTGATATCTGTGTAGGCAGCCTCAGGGCTCTCTGCATAGTAAGGCAATGTTCACACGGCTTATTGCCGACGTAATTGCGAGGACGGATTTCGCCCCGCAATTACGCCGGCAGCCGTGCAGCGGGGAGGGGCTGGCAGCTCGCGGGCCCCATAGACGCTCATTATTCACGGCGCCTACATGCCGTAAATAATGTGCATGTCACTTTCTCCCCGCTCGGCGAATAGACGGAATCCATAGTTCTCTCCATAGTCACATTTAAGCCACACCCCTTTTCTGTGAAACCACACCCTTTTTTCGAGGTCATGCCCCCTTTGTCGGACGAGGCGCAGAAGTGCCTGAAACTGTCTAAAAACACGTAGTAACTGTGGAGTAAAGCTTGTAAGACATTATTTTTGCACACCTGCCTTGATAAATCTGCCCAACAGTGTGTTGCCCTGACAGCAGCCTGTGTCATACACCAGATAGGTCAAATTGTATGATTTTTGCCGCTAATTTTATTGCACCTGAATCTATGAACCTGTTCTACTTAGGGTCATAGATTTAGGGCTTTACAGCTACAAAACGACAATTCAGGCTGAGCTAGACCACTATTAACCTGGTCTACCTGTTTCAGCAGTAATGTGCCTGGTTTTGTCGTACTTAAATCATAAATGTGTAGAATAAAACAGTTGTGGCGCGACATGCTTCCAGAACGACCCCGCTTCTTAGGCGCATTACAAAGTGCCGCGGGTGCTTCATAATGCGCTTAATATTGGAGTGTGCCTGTTAATACATCGAGTGCACAGAGCTTCGCCAGTTTTTGGGCTGCAAGGACGCCAGACTGCTGGCTCAGCCCCATCCATACATGTCGCCCATAGTGTGATGTATTAGCATACCGAAGAATGCTAATACATTACTAAGTTTGAAAAAAAAGTGTACAATAGTTATCAATTAAAAAAATTTAATTAATAAAATAAAATATTTAACAACAAAAATGTGTGCATATGTTACACTCACACAAAAAAAACTACACATATTGGGTATGCACATGACTATATTAAAAAAAAAAAATGTAAAAAAAATATGTAATTGTTTATATGTAAACTCAAACTACACTCCCCAAAAATACAACTTCTTCCACATAAACAATTCCTTATACAACTGCGTCATTGAAAAAATAAAGAAGTTATGACTGTTGAAACGCAGGGAGGCAAAACCAAAATTAGCTGGTCATTAAGGCCTGCTTAAGGAGTTAAATAGGTTTTCCCTTCTGGCTGTTTAGTTTGTTCAGGCTGATGTTTCAGCTTTCCTATTCCTAGCTGAGATTGTTAGGCTGGAACTACACAGCAATGTCAAAATGGCGTCCAAAATCCGATGGCATGTTAACATTGCTGGACCGTGGTTTTCGGATTTGCCGCCCACCCCGTACATTGAATGTATGTGAATCTGATGGCAATCCTGTGGAATATGCAGCATGTTTTAAACTCGACTGTAAAAAAATCGGATTTTTTATTGCTGTCTATGCAGCACAGGGTACCAAATCCAAAGAGAATACGGTGCTGTGTAGACATATCCTTAGAGAGTCATTGGTGATGGAGCAGTTTTAAGAGCAGGTCTAAAGGCTGCTTTTTTTTTTTTTTAAAGTAAGAAACCTAAACAAGCTCCTTAGCTGCTGATAAGACACAATCGGAAGTGAGGTCCTTAGCTGGGCCAAAGGTGCAAGGGAGAGGCTTAGTAGAGCAGGCTAGCAGACTTCTGTAAACATTAGAAGATGAATAGTGCTCTGACCTGGAAAGGAAGCAAAACCAGAAAATTGTATTTTGGTCATATGTTTAAAGCTAATTAGAAAGAGTGAAATACCCCTTTAAGCCTGAGATATATTTATTGTTGGAAATTGTACATCATGGAAAATATGTTTTTTTGTTGGAATTCATTTTGATTTGTTAGACTGTAATAAGACCTCTTTGTAGACCTGGGCTTAGCAGGCTTTCCTACATGTCAGAATCAAAGGTCATTGTTTAACCTCCAGCTGCCACAGCAACCATTGCCACATTGCAATAGTATTGCAGGGGTGCTGATTGCATCCAGCTTCAGAGCCCAAATCGGCCGCACCTCACAGAAGGTGCCACTTGCCCATTTCTTTTCTTAGGGAAAATAGGGTCCTTAGGTGGGTGCAGGTGGGAAGTTTGTGCACGGATTGGCATTATAATTGCATGGATAATTTTATATTTGTGCAACATAATCTTTTGTCTTTGCAGTTGTATAAACATGTTGAGTTCTGAGGAGGGTGAACGAGGATCGAAAGGCGCAGAAGATCATGCTGCTGAATCCATGGCTGCTGATATGGATCCCTGGATAATTTTTGATGCTCGAAAGACTCCACGCACAGAGTTTTATGAGTGGTTAGAAACCTACCGTCCTTCCACGGTCCCTCGCTTTGGAGATTCTGAAGAGGGATCTGGACCAGTAGGGTGGATAGCAGTTTATGGCCCAGGTTACTGCCCACAGGTTGAAGGTGGCAAAGACCTTCAAGATGCTTGGGAAAAGCTCCAGAATACAGGACGCAAGGTCAATTACGAGCTTGTTCGTGAGTTAGCACTTAATTATGGTGTGACATCTGGAAAATGGCTTATGCATTTAGACACTGGATTTAAAGTTGACCATGCTTGGCGTGGAATAGCTACTGCAGTAGTAGAAGGTCGGCTTAATGTAGCTAAAGTGAGCCCTCATCATCTTGAAAGTAAGCATGTTATATGTGTGTACACTCGAGATTTCACAGATGAAGAAAGTATCATGCAAACAGATGCTGTAATTCGGCGTTCAGGTGTAAAATGTTTACTGACCTACAAGCCAGATGTCTACACCTATTTAGGCATTTACAGAAACAATCACTGGCAGATTTGTCCCACTATCTATGAAAGCCGATATGATTTGGAATGCATTCCCCGCCGGTCCAGAGTTACCAATAAGGTTACCAACTTAGAAGTGACATAAATAAACCGCATGTTGCACCGCTGTGCAAAAAGTCCTACCAAAACCATTTTGGTCACATGCTACAAGTGAATATAATATATATTCCTGTTTAAGTAAAATTGTTTGCCTTTTCCTTTATTGATTTAGTTACACCATCATGTTTTATTGCTTGTAATATTAAGTCGATATACATGCTTTTCTTTGTGAAAATGTTTTACTAGAAATGTGTGTGAATATGATGTTTAGATGTATGAATGCTGTTGTTAATTTGTATTAAGAGAAGTTGATTTGACTTTCTGTGCTTGGAACACAATGCTTGTTGCACAGATGAACATTTGCAACTTCTATATTGAAGTTGGACTAAATGGGTATGTGCTGCAAGTAGGTGTGCAAATATAATGAGAAAGATAAGTATTTGATACACTGGCAATTTTGCAAGCTTTCCTACCTACAGAGAATGGAGAGGTCTGTCATTTTTATTATAGGTACACTTCAACTGTGAGAAACGGAATCTAAAAAAAATCCAGAAAATCACATTGTATGATTTTTTTAATAATTCATTTGCATTTTATTGTATGAAATAAGTATTTGATACAATAGAACAGAAACAGAACTTAATATTTGGTACAGAAACCTTTGTTTGCAATTACAGAAGTCAGCCGTTTCTTGTAGTTCTTGACCAAGTTTGCATACACTGCAACAGGGATTTTGGCCCACTTCTCCATGCCAATCTTCTCCAGATCTTTTAGGTTTTGGGCTATTGCTGTGTTACATTGAATCTTACATCCCTCCAAAGATTTTTCAATTGGGTTCAGGTCTGGAGACTGGCTGGACCATTCCAGGACCTTGAAATACATGTTACAGAGCCACTCCTTGGTTGCCCTGGCTGTGTGTTTCAGATCATTGTCATGCTGGATAACCCAGCCACGACCCATCTTCAATGCACTTACTGAGGGAAAGAAGATGTTGGCAAAAATCTCACAATACATGGCCCACATGGCCCTTCAATATGGTGCAGTTGTTCTGTCCCTTTTGCAGAAAAGCACCCCCAAAGTATGATGTTTCCATCCCCATGCAGTTGGGATGGTGTTCTTGGGGTTGTACGAATGGAGTTGATAATCAAAAAGTTCTATTTTGGTCTCATCTGACCACATGACCTTCTCCCATGTCTCCTCTGGATCATCCAAATGGTCATTGGCGACCTTCAAACCTGGATATATGCTGGAATGAGGAGGGTGATCTTGCGTGCCATGCAGGATTTGAATCCATGATGGCGCAGTGTGTTACTAAAGGTAGTTTTTGAGACTGTGGTCCCAGCTCTGTTCAGGTCATTGGTCAGGTCAGATTGACCATAGGGTGAGATCTTGCATGTAGCCCTAGACTGAGGAAGATTGACAATCATCTTGTTTTTTTTTTATTTCCTAATAATTGCGCCAACAGTTGTTGCTTTTTCACCAAGCTGCTTGCCTTGTCAAACAGGTGCAGATAATACAGATAATGAGTGCATCTTCTTAAAGAAAAAAAAAACTAACAGGTATTAAAAATCATCCAATGTGATTTTCCGGATTTTGTCTTGCAGTCGAATTGTAACTGTGATAAAAATTACAGACCTCTCCATTCTTTGTAGGTGGGGAAATTTGCAAAATCGCCAGTATATCAAATACTTATTTTCAGTTTTTTTCTGTTTTAAAAAATGATTTTTTTAGTATGTCAAATAGCTATAAATAAAAGGCCTTTGTTTATTTTCACATTAATCTTACAACAAACTAAAATAGTAAGGCCCAGTGTTCGAAGACTATGTGAATCTAAGAAAATAATTAAACATTGCAGACAGAACACTCTGTGACCATGCAGTAAAATGTACCTGCATTAATCTTTTAGCTCGAGTTTTTATAGAACCTTAAAATGGGGATGAATATAATGGGACATAAGTGGGAATTTATTGTGTAATTTTTGGCTGCAGTTGCTTTTTATGTAACATACTACAAAAATTACTGAATGTAGATCGACAGTTTTAATAGTATTCAAGTGTAGCTTTTGCTTTTTAAATAAAACATGCACTTTACCCAACCACCCACACACCTAAAACCCATGCATTGAAGTTTATTATTGTCAAACCAAGTGGATGTCTAGAAACAGTGTATATAGATTCCTTGCAGTTAAAGAGGATGGCCAGTTTACCCATAAACTGTTATAATAATAAAACCTTGCTATATATCTTAACCAAGCTCTGTGGCACAAAGTTCTTTAATGCCAAAATATGTGTCGGCATTGGAGAACTACAATCTTCGAATCAATGAGATGCAAGATGTTGGTGGTCGCATGTGTGTCCCTAGCTCCATCCAGTCCAGTTCATTAACGGTAATTAAAAACATCCAGTGTGTGCATACATATTGGCAGCAGAATTTAATGTGTCTGTGCATGTATTGGACATATTTAAAGGGATTTTCTCACTACAAAAATTAGCTATCGACATACAGTGCCTTGCGAAAGTAGTCAGCCCTCTTGAACTTTTCAACCTTTTGCCACATTTCAGGCTTCAAATATAAAGATATAAAATTTAATTTTTTTTGCGAAGAATCAACAACAAGAGGGTCACAATTGTGAAGTGGAACAAAATTTATTGGATATTTTAAACTTTTGTAAAAAATAAACTGAAAAGTGGGGCGTGCAAAATTATTCGGCCCCTTTACTTTCAGTACAGCAAACTCACTCCAGAAATTCAGTGAGGATCTCTGAAAGATCCAATGTTGTCCTAAATGACTGATGATGATAAATATAATTCACCTGTGTTTAATCAAGTCTCTGTTTAAATGCACCTGCTCTGTGATAGTCTCAGGGTTCTGTTTAAAGCGCAGAGAGCATCATGAAGACCAAGGAACACACCAGGCAGGTCCGTGATACTGTTGTGGAGAGGTTTAAAGCCGGATTTGGATGCAAAAAGATTTCCCAAACTTTAAACATCCCAATGAGCACTGTGCAAGCGATCATATTGAAATGGAAGGAGTATGAGACCACTGCAAATCTACCAAGACCTGGCCTTCCCTCTAAACTTTCATCTCAAACAAGGAGAAGACTGATCAGAGATCTACAGCTGAGGTGGGAGAGTCTGTCCATAGGACAACAATCAGTCATACACTGCACAAATCTGGCATTTATGGAAGAGTGGCAAGAAGAAAGCCATTTCTCAAAGATATCCAAAAAAAAGTCTCGTTTAAAGTTTGTCACAAACCACCTGGGAGACACCAAACATGTGGAAGAAGGTGCTCTGGTCAGATGAAACCTAAATTGAACTTTTTGGCCACAATGCAAAACGATATGTTTGGCGTAAACACAGCTCATCACCCTGAACATACCATCCCCACTGTCAAACGTGGTGGTGGCAGCATTATGGTTTGGGCCTGCTTTTCTTCAGCAGGGACAGGGAAGATGGTTAAAATTGTTGGGAAGATGGATGGAGCCAAATACAGGACCATTCTGGAAGATAACTTGTTGGAGTCTGCAAAAGACCTGAGACTGGGACAGAGATTTATCTTCCAACAAGACGATGATCCCAAACATAAAGCAATGTGTACAGTGGAATGGTTCACAAATAAACGTATCCATGTGTTAGAATGGCCAAGTCAAAGTCCAGACCTGAATCCAATGGAGAATCTGTGGAAAGAGCTTAAAACGGCTGTTCACAAACACTCTCCATCCAATCTCACTGAGCTCAAGCTGTTTTCCAAGGAAGAGTGGGCAAGAATTTCAGTCTCTCGATTTGCAAAACTGATAGAGACATACCCCAAGCGACTTGCAGCTGTAATCACAGCAAAAGGTGGCGTTACAAAGTATTAACTTAAAGGAGCCGAATAATTTTGCACGCCCCACTTTTCAGTTTTTTTTTTTTTACAACAGTTTAAAATATCAAATAAATTTTGTTCCACTTCACAATTGTGTCCCACTTGTTGATTCTTCACAAAAAAAATTTAAATTTCATATCCTTATGTTTGAAGTCTGAAATGTGGCAAAAGGTTGAAAAGTTCAAGGGGCCCGAATACTTTTGCAAGGCACTGTATAACGGGACAGTTAAATGAAGACTTTTTCTAATTATATTGGTCAATATATTTTACTCTAGTCATGAGGTAAGAACGTTTTTTATGTGCTCTGAAGTGCATACAGGTTTCTATGGTTATATGCATACCAGACGGACTGAAAAGCATTTCTTTATCTGTAATCTTGTTTGAAATACTCTCCTGCACTGTCAGAGTAACAGCTCTTTAGAAGCTGAATATGCTGATCACTGATGTAGAACCACACACAGCCTGAGGAGACAGATTAAGTGCAAAAATGCTAAAGCTCAGTAAAACAACGTGGTGAGAAAACTCCTTTAAAGCCTTCACACAAAAGGATGTACCAGTATGTCCTGGTTGCATGTCATTTTCTGAAATGAGAGGAATCGGTATGTCCTGGAGATGGTTCAGGCTCACGATCATTCACTGTTAAATGGGATAGCAGCGATATGCAGATCGCTGAAGTCAAGTCCCCTGTGGGGACAAGTGTGTCAAAAAATGTGGAAAAAAGTTAAACACAAAAAAATAAAGTAAAAACATACACATCGCTCTGTCCTTATTACAATATACCAATCACTCTAAAAAAGAAGATAAAAAATAAATTAAGTACACATAGTTGGTATCATCATATCTGTAGGGACCTAGCCTATAAATCTTTCACTTTATTTAACCCATCCAATGAAGGCCGGAAAAAAAAAAATTGTGACAATTGCGATTTTTGTTCATCCGGCGGCTGCAGCACAAAAATTGAAATGAAAAGCAATCAAAAAGTCCTATAAAAGTGGTACCAATGAAACATCGGTTCTTCCTGCAAAAAAAAAAAAGAAAAACACCATCCCACAGCTCCGTATACAGGAAAATATAAAATGTTTTTTTTTTTTTTAAAGTATTCCAAAATAAAAAACGAAATAAAATGAGTAACACCGTAATCATATCGACCCACAGAGTAAAACGAACCTGTTACGAACACTTCACGGTGAGCACTGTTAAAAAAAAATTCAGCAATTTTGGTATTTTTTTTTATTTTTAATTCTGCTTCCCAAAAATCGGATTTAAAGGTGATCAAAAAGTTGTGTCCCCCCAAAAAATAGTATCAACAAAAACATCATCTAATCCTGCAAAAAACAAGCCGCTGCACAGCTCCATACACAAAAAAATTAAGAAAGTTATGGCTCTCGCATGATGCAAAAGCATGTTTTCTTTTTTAAATACATGTTTTTATTGTGTAAAAGCAGTAAAACAAAAAAAGCTAATTATCGCTGTAATTGTATCGACCTGTTTAGTAAAGCTAGCATGTCATTTATACCACATGGTGACCGCTGTAAAAAAACAAACAAAAAAAAAAACCACTACTAAGATTGCTGTATTTTGTTCATCCTGACTCCCAAAAACCTTAATAAAAAGTAATCTTAGCATCACATGAGCCTTAAAATTATGCTAACGAAAACATCAACTCATTCTGCATAAAAACAGTCCTTAGATAGTTCTATGTAAAGAAAAATAATAAACTTATGGCTGCTGGGCCATGACAATATAAAAACGCAATATTTTACAAACATTTCTATTGTGCAAATGTGTTAATTGTACCGAACGCATAGTAAAGTTATGTAGTTTATACCACATGGCAAACTCTGTATATATGAAGCCGGAAAACCAATGGCAGCACTGCAATGCTAATAAAATTGTGAAACACCTGTGGGCCCAAAATGCACAGTACACCCAAAGATGAGTTCCTTGAGGTGTGTTGAATACAAAATGGAGTGACTTCTGGAAGCTTTCAACTGTTCTGATACTTTGGGGGCTTTGCAAATGCGACATGACACTCGCCAAAAACTGTGTTCCAAAAGCTAAATACCGCTTCCTCCCTTGTACATCCCGCCATTCATCCAAACTGCAGTTAACACCTGTATGTAGGGTATTGCTGTAAGAAATTGTGTAACAAATTTTAAGGTGCTTTTTTTCCATGATTGCATGTGAAAATAAAACCTTTTCAGCTAAAACTGCAGATTGTTGGGAAAAAAAAATGTATGTTCTATTTTCACAACCTAACACTAAAAAATTCTGTGAAACACCTGTGGAGTCAATATACTCATTATACCTCTGGATATATATTTCTTAAGGGGTGCAGTTTCTAAAATAGTTTCTTTATACGAGTTTCTTTATACGGCTGTTTTTATTAAGTTTTAGCATCTTAGGGTGTCCGCAAACTTGAAATGGCATCTAAAAAAATCCGAATGAAAATTAGACTCCAAAGTCCAGAAGGTGCTCCTTCTATTCTGAGGCTTGTGGTTGAGTCAGCTCACTTGGACCACATATGAGGTATCATACCAGTATTTCCCTGTAAAATATATTGCATACCAGTGAATAATAAATTAAAACTGCAGAAAAAGTGAAATTTTGAAATTTCACCTCCACTTTGCTTTAATTTCTGTGAAACCCCTAAAGGGTTAACAAACTTCCTAAATGCTGTTTTGAATAGTTTAAGGGGTGTGTTTTATAGATGGAGTCATTTATGGGATGTCTAAAATATACGCCCCTTCAAAGCCACATCAGAACAGGACTGGTCCTTAAAAAAATCTGTGTTGCACATTTTCTTGAAAATTTGTTACGAAATTTCTAAGACTCCCAACTGTGGTAAAAAAATAAAAATACATTTAAAAATGATGCCAGCGTACAGTAGACCTATTGTAGAGGCTAGTTATAAACAATTTTGTGTGGTATAACTATCTGTGTTAGATGGAGAAACTTTTAAAGTTTTTTTGCAAATTTTTCAAAATGTTTACAACAATTTGCTATTTTTCATAAATAAACAAGGATTATATGGACCAAAATTTATTGCTAACCTAAAGCACAATGCGTCATGAGAAAACAATCTCTGAATCAAATGGATAGGTAAAAGTATTAAAAAGTTGTTACCACATAAATTGACATATAACAGATTTGAAAAATAGGGATACGTTTTTGGTCCAAAACTAGCTGCGTCCTGAAGGGGTAAAATTACTGTTCAGTACACGTGAGGGACATTTTCTATAAAGTAGCCAACTCCTTTAACCCATCCCCACATTTGGACGTTCGTGAACAAATCACAAATGTCTTAAAGGGGTTGTCTCATTACAAGAACTACTTTTTATGTTAAAGATCTTGCAAAAACAAGACACTTTGTAATATATGTCCATTAACAGTGTCCTACCTATTCTGAGATTAAACCACTTGTATGGGCTGCATCAGCTCCTCAAGTCGCTATAGCTACAGACCTGTTCAATCTCTCATAATAGGCTGCCAGCAATGGTTGCTATAGCTACAGACCTAGCTTCTACTGCAGCCTAGTAGAAGCCAGTAAACACGCCCCTGAATTCCAAATGAAACCAAAAAAACAGGACTGAGGTAAGATGAATTAATGTAGTGAGTTCGCCCCTTTAATGCATTTGGATGTTTTGGAACATCCAGGACATTTTGCAGGCTCAGAAGCAAAGCCTGCAAAGTCAGCACACGCAGTCATCTAACTCCATGCGCTGTTGGCTATAAGCGGAGTTCACTCAATCGCGATCACGGCAGCTAAGGGTGAGACAGAGGGGGGCCCCTTATGTCGCCATCGGACGCCCAGCTGCGCGATCGCCAGTGCCGATGGCTTTCCTCACAACCCGGAAGCCTTACAAGCCTTCTGGGCAGGGCCGGGATGACGGGTAGGCAGAGGTAGGCGATCGCCTAGGGCGCCTACCTCTGCCTGTCTCTAAGGGGCGCAGAACCTCGCCTGGTTCCAGGTCGCTGCCATGGGCCTGAAGCGCCGGCGGTCTCTTTGAGCGCTTCTGTGGAGCAGAGAGCGAGCACTCCCTGTCCCGCAGACAGTGTCGGACCAGCTCACCGGATGATCGCTGGATCCTCCGGTAAGTAACGGTCCGACACAGTGGGGCCGCCGGGTCCACACAACGCTGAGGACCCGCCGCGGCTCAGCTGGCAGCGTCGCGATGAAGTGATGTCAGCGCGACGCTGTCTCTCCTCAGATGCACAGCCCGTCATAGGCCGTGCGCCTGAGGAGCTGCCGGAGGAGGGTCCCGGCGCTGGAGGCGTGGCCCGACGAGCAGCGCGCGCGCCCGGGAAGCAGGTAAGTATGAATGTTGTTATTTTTAACTGCCTGAGAGTGCCCCTATATACCTGCCTGAGCCTCTATATGCCTGCTGAGTGCCCCTATATACCTGCCTGAGCCTCTATATGCCTGCTGAGTGCCCCTATATACCTGCCTGAGCCTCTATATGCCTGCTGAGTGCCCCTATATACCTGCCTGAGCCTCTATATGCCTGCTGAGTGCCCCTATATACCTGCCTGAGCCTCTATATGCCTGCTGAGTGCCCCTATATACCTGCCTGAGCCTCTATATGCCTGCTGAGTGCCCCTATATACCTGCCTGAGCCTCTATATACCTGCTGAGTGCCCCTATATACCTGCCTGAGCCCCTATATACCTGCTGAGTGCCCCTATATACCTGCCTGAGCCTCTATATGCCTGCTGAGTGCCCCTATATACCTGCTGAGTGCCCCTATATACCTGCTGAGTGCCCCTATCTATATACCTGCTGAGAGTGCCCCTAGCTATATACCTGCTGAGAGTGCCCCTAGCTATATACCTGCTGAGAGTGCCCCTAGCTATATACCTGCCTGAGAGTGCCCCTAGCTATATACCTGCCTGAGTGCCCCTATATACCTGCTGAGTGCCCCTATATACCTGCCTGAGAGTGACCTTATATCAATATACCTGCCTGAGTGACCCTATATTTATATAACTGCCTGTCTAAGGGGACAATATCTATATACCTGCCTGACTGAGGAGACATATATATATATATATATATATATATATATATATATATATATATACACCTTCCTGACTGAGAGGGCATATCTATATATCTGCCTAACTGATGGGGACCTATATATACCTGTCTAATTGAGGGGACATATATACCTAACTGCAGGGACCTATATAGTTTGCTATCTGAGGGGATGTATATACCTGTCTGACTGAGGGGACCTGTATACCTATAAGTAAGTAGTTGCTGGAAATGTGAGGATTCTGAGATATTTGTGTCCAAATCTGCAGGGACGATTATTGGCCGGGAGAACTCAGCACGAAGGTGTGAACCGGATGGAGAAGAAAAGGGAACGTGAACGACGCTGATCATAAAAGACTTCTCCTGTGAGTCACTAAATGTAACTGCAGAGTAATCAATTATATTTCTGCAGAGTCTACATACAACTAGTATCTACCACTATCTGGTCACTGTATGGGGGTAGTATATGTAATCAGAGCCTGTGTACAGCTGATAGTCACATGTGGGGTCTGGCAGGATTATTTTATCCTTAAGTAGTAATAGTTTGGGGTCTTGGTTTTGTAGGAGTGTTTTTTTAGCAACAATGATGCGTCTGGTAGATTTGCTCCATGTATCCGTGGATTATTTGGTGATTGTTATTTGTAATGTATTACACTGTCATACGTAGGGGAGCGATTTTGAAAAATCTAATTTGTCATTGTGCAGTGACTGCTGAGGAGATGGACAGAAGCTATGTGGAATATGCAGAAAATTAGTGACAGGACCTGGCGCAGGGGCGAGAGGAATTAGTGTGAGGGGGTGCAATTTTTTGGGGAGCGATGGGGGTAGGGGCGCCATTGGCTGTACTTGCCTAGGGCACCAAAATGCCTTGTCCCGGCTCTGCTTCTGGGTTATGTCTGTGACGTCAACAGGTTGCTGATTGACAGTTACCATGATGATGGAAGTTACAATCCCTAACAGTACAGATAAGTACTGTTAGACATTTTAAACGTGATCTGCAGATCGCTGAAGTCAAGTCTCCTATGGGCACAAGTGTACATAATGTAAAAAAAAAAAGTTAAACAGAAATGAAATTAAAAACACAAAGTCCTTTCCCCATTACAAATGCCAATTGCTCCAAAAAAGATCAAAAATAAATATAGTACACATATTTGTGTTGCTGCATGCGTAACAACCTAACCTGTAAATCTTGCACATTATTTAACCTGCACCATGAATGCTGTAAAAAAAAAAAAAACAAGAATGATTTTTTTTTTTTTGATCATCCTGCTGCACATAAAATTGAATATTTTGTCCAAATTAACTGGGTTTCCATTCTTTTTGTGGGTGGTTTTTATTTGTTTTGGTGTGATTTTTTTCCGTAAGACCTATAGGCCTTGTTTAAAAACTTGGGGGGTTTTTCAGCAGTACCACGTCAAAAACAGTCCAGTTGTTTACCTATACTTCAATTGTAAATTTTCTGCTGGACTCCTGTGTAGACTACAGGTTGCTTTTTGTATGTGAAATGTTTTCAGTCGGATTTTCAGCGGTTTCTAAATCCAACAGAAACCTAGTCTAAGTAAAGATGTCAATTCATCCCGCAAAAAATAAAGCCTTTGCAAGAGCTCTCTATACCGCAAAATGAAAAGGTAATGGCTATCAGAAGATTGTGATGCATATTGATTTGCACAATAAAAAACACGTAATTTTTTTTAAGTGCTGCAGCACAAAAAAACTATATAAGTTGTGTGTCGGCATCATTGTATTGACCCATAGAGTAAAACTAACTTTTCACAAATACTGCACGGTGAGCGCTGTAAAAAGAAAATAAACACTACAAGATTTGCAGTATTTTCTTCATCCTTACTCAAAAAAATGATTAAAAGGTGATCAAAAAGACATGTTCCGCCACAAATGATACCAATAAAAGCATCAACTCTCAAAATCTGTAAAAAAAACAAAGGGTTAACAAACTTCCTGTTTTGAATACTTGAAGGAGTTTTTTTTTTTAGATGGTGTCATTTATGGTTGTATCTTACATACAAGGCCCACAAAACGACATCAGAACTGGTCCCTAAAAAAAAATCTGTGTTGCAAATTTTCTTGAAAATGCGAAAAATTGCTACTAAATTTGTAAACCCGCTAATTTTGTAAAAAAATAAAAGGACATTTAAAAGATTATGCCAACCTACAGTAGGCATATGCTAGTTATAAACTATTTTGTGTGATATAACTACCGTTGAAACCAGAAGTTTACATACACTATATAAAAAGACACATATGCATGTTTTTCTCACTATCTGAAATGAAATCAGAAAAGAACCTTACCCGTTTTAGGTCAATTAGGAACCAAAATTATTTATATTTGTCAAATGCCAGAATAATGAGAAAAAGAGAATTTTTAAGGCATGCTTATTACTTTCTGCAAAGTCAAAAGTTTACATACACTAGCATTACTATGCCTTTAAACTATTTGGGACAGTCCATATGATGATGTCATGTCTTTGGAAGCTTCTGATTTATTGGCAACATCTGAGTTAGAGACACACCTGTGGATGTATTTTGATCACACCAGAAACAAACTGTTCCTGTGTGTAACATCATGGGAAAGTCTAAAGAAATCAACCAAGATATCAGGAAGAGAAATGTGGACTTGCACCAGTCTGGATCATCCTTGCGTGCAATTTCCAGATACCTGAAGGTACAAACAAGATGAGAATGTCTAGCCATCATACCGCTCGGGAAGGAGACAGGTTCTGTGTGTCAGAGATCAACGTGCTTTGTTCAGACGTGCATATTGGCCCAAGAAAAAAAGCAAAAGACTTTGTGAAGATGCTGGCGGAAGCTGGTAAGGTTGTGTCATTATTCACAGTGAAATGAGTACTTAATTAACATAGATTGAAAGGCCACTCTTCCATGAAGAAGCCATTACTTCAAAAGAAACCTATAAAAGCCAGATTAATGTTTGCAAATGCACACAGGAAGAAAGACCTACATTTTTGGAGACCTGTTCTGTGGTCTGACAAAATCAAAATTGAACAACAAAATAAATGAACTAGAATTATTAATTGCGAAATTAAAATATAACATAATAGGAATAACTGAGACATGGCTGGAGGAGAGCTACGACTAATTTACAGGGTTATAGTTTATATAGAAGAGATCGCAAACACCAGAAGGTGGGAGGTGTGTGTCTCTATGTTAAATCATGTCTGAAGCCAAGACTGCGGGAAGATATAGATACAGGAAATGAGCATGTGGAAGGTATTTTGGTGCCCTAGGCAAGTAGCGCCAATGGTGTCCCCTAAACCAGCCCAGAAAAAATTAAATCCCTGGTCCTAACCTGACACATGCTGCCTGCGCCCTTCCTGGCTGCTTGGAATGGGAAAACAACACATTACGCTAACACAAGAGCACAATAACTAGGGACTATTAGGATGTATTTATATTAAATAATATATTGCATATACAAAAATACATAGATATAGCTATAAAGACTATTTTCTATGGAAGACACCGCTTATTAGTGGTCATACGTTTGCCACATGATACCGTTATACAAGCAGCAAATTGTATCACCATACTGTAACTGACCCAATATTATCAATGATATCGCTATACAAAGACCAATTAATACTGCCACCTCATGACCACAAATCACCACCACATAGTGATTGATTAATACCGCCACACCATGACCACATATCACCACCACATAGTGACTGAATAATACCACCACACCATAACCACATATCACCACTCCATGCCGTTGCACTGTTCCTGAATATCAACCATTACACTACTACAAATATTCCCAGTAGGGATGAGCGATTATAATCGACAAAGTTAAAATCGGCATGATATTTTAGGTGGGAATCTGCGCATAATCTATTACTATCGCGCCATTTTCGGCGCTTCCTGTCATTTTGCCGGCCAGCAAATCAGCTTAGAGCATAGAGCAGCGGTGAGTGGATGTGCGACGTCATGACTGTGATGTGTATGGTTACGTCATTGGCCTGGAAATAATCTCATGAACTCGTTTTGCAAAGATCTGCGTTTCCTGTTATCATCAGTGTTTCAGTGTCTCTCGCTAGAGCAGGACATGTGCTTGGTCTCTCTCAAATACAGCTCTGGTCAGAGACGCAGTTTCTTTATTCATACAGAAACTATGCTTTTAGCTGTGAACATTAGAACATAGTTAGATTAGATAATTTCAGCTCTTAGTTAGACAGAGAATTTTAACGAAGCATCTAGCGCTGTACAGCCGTGCACGGGGTGGGGGTGGGGGTGGTTTGGTATGCGGGCGAACACAGGCAGGCTTTTGAAAAGGAGAGTGTATATGGTGACAGCCCAGACTATGCTTTAAAACCGGCATTGATATGGCTTTTTTTCTTTACCAGTTTTTGGCCAGCACATCTCGCACTGAGGTGAAATTGTTACCTTTATTTGTGCAGCCAGTTTTGTTCAAAGACCCACCTTGTATTATATTAGGGATACAGATATTTTTAGTAACTGAAAGGTGTATTCATTGAGTGCAATCCCACCTTTTCTTATCTGTATAACTTTTAAATAGGTGTTTTTCACTTTGGGGCAGCCCAGTTTTGTTCAAAGACCCACTTTGTACTTATATTAGGATACAGAAATTTTATTGTAACTGCAGGTGTATTTCATAGGTGCAAAAAACACGTTTCGTTATCCGGATAACTTTTAATAGCTGTATTGCACGTGGTGCAGGCTCTAGTTTTTTTAAATTGTCCACGTTGTACGACAATTTTGTGTAAGACCGCATTTCATGGTTTCGCTAGAGAACCAATTAGTTTTCTAATCTAAGTTGGCTGTAGATATTAGAGGGATTTAAGAAATAGCTGTGATTTGCCGTCTTTCAATAAGAGGACTGTTCAAAAACTCTTCCATATCCTTCTTAAATTTTTTCGTTTGAACTGGAGCGATAATGAAGGTGGTAAGTGAGCAAAGAGGAGTGATGGACTTGGAGGTAGAGGTGATGAGGAGAAGTGCTCCTCCAGTTGCTTGGCGACAAACACGCAAGCCAGTGGATGTCAGTTGCAGGAACGTTCAGGCCTGTTCATCGTGGGTTCAGGTCCTTTGAATATCAGTAACGAACAGCGTCGACATATCTGTTCTTTAGTGGTTATGCAACTGCATCCAGCGTCTTGACCTCCTCGTTCCTCCCTCAGTCGAATGGTCCACAAATGGTCAGTCTCAGCATCGTCAGCATCCCATCCAACATGAAGCGAAGGCAGCCCAATGTCAAGCTCATGTAACCCACCAGTGGATAATCCATTTTATGAAGACCTCTTTGATGACAGAAATGTGGTTGGGGTCAGGAAGCAATTCAAAAGATCAAGAGGCAAAGAGGATGATTTTGTTTGACCTGACGACTCAATCGCTGATGCATCAGAGGAGGAGAAGGAAGCAGGTCAATCGGCCGAAAATCCTGGCGGTGGGCACGCTTTGCAGTGCTGTTGCTTGTTGCCGTAGCGTCCCAGGATGCAGAATGTCAGGAGAGGGGAACGTCACTGTGTGATAGATGTGATTGATGATGACGGACATGTGGATTAACGGTGGTATTTTCACAGAAGAATTTGCTTGTGAGCGTTTCATCACGACGAGGAGATGGATATGGGGTAGTGTCATGTATGGCTCACGCCTCAAAAAGGGAGGAGATGGCACAGTCGCACAAAGTCCGCCTGAGATTATTCCACCAGCACGATCAGCGGAACACCGCTCCTCGCTTATCGCCGTCGAAAAGGCCGGACCTCTGAAGCCTGGGCCTTTTTTTGAGCAAGCCTCTGATTCACCAAAAAATGATTGGGCCCTAAAGCCCCCCTTTGCCGTAAACCATCAGTACAGGGAAAATCTTTGGTGTTTTAAACCCCCAAACCAACATGTCAGTCACATCAGCGAATGCATGATTGAAATGGAGGGAACACTTGGCCAAAAAAAAGCCCACACTGATCCCCGGGGTTCCAACCACGCACACCCTCTTCCCCAGCCTCCCCCCGCCCACCAAGCGTTTCCCCAGAGTCCATTTTCTCTCAAGTCATGTCAAGGGTCAGCCCCCCCCTTCAGCCTCCCCCCGCGCCCCCCAGTAAACCCCCCAAACACCCCAGAGACCCATCCTCCCCCTTTCCCCCCTTTTCCCCCCATTTTTACGACCCGGCACGCCCCAAAAAGCGGCCTCTAGGGAGGCCCGCCTTTTGTCTTCCCCCTTTTGGGAGTAGAAGAAAAACCCAAACCATCCCAAAGCCAAAAGCCTGAAAAGTAGGCGTTGCCCAAGGCCCTTTTTTCCTTTAAAGGGTTTCCTTTCCGTCTGGTGGAAAAACAGAAGGGTTCTGCCACCCTCATGGCCCTTGCTTGCCCCCCCAAAAACGGAAACCGAGCAGGCATTTCTTTTTTCCCAAAAAAACCGTCCCTGCCCTGGCTAGCCACGTGTCATCTAAAATTTTTAAGTGCTTTTTCTGCATCTGTGTGCGGGAAAATCCCTCTGACCCCCGACAAAATGGACAGTAACACGGGGCCCAAAGGGGGGCTATAACTCTGTGAAAGCTCACTGGGGGACTTTTTTGGGGGATTTCCTGATGGGGACGGTGGCTCCAAAGGGTCGGCGGATGCTTTTTAAACCCCAGGGGTGGTGCAGGGCACTTTCTCCCCAAAGGGCCTCTGGTTTGGGATCACAAGGGCCATAGAAACCAGGCGTTTTTTGAAAAATTAAACTGTCTTTTTGGGGACCATCAAAACACAGGTCAAAGCCCGTGGACTGCTCTTCGCAACGAACCCAGCGCTGGCTGGGGGACAAGAACCTTGAGCCCCGGAAGGGGTGTGCGATAACGGGCGAAAACTGCTTTGGGCCGCCCTTCCAAAAAAATAGGCAAAGGGGCACATGCCTTTCCTGGCACAAGTATGAACCTTGTCGTTTCCCGAAATTTCTAAAGCGCTACCCCCGGGGCTGGGCTGCCCGCTGAAGAAGGCTCGAGTTTCGAGTTTGCACTTCCCCGGGTTTCCCCCAAACCCCGCTTCGTTCCTTGCAGCATCACTTGGCCTCCCCCGTCAACCGCTCATGTTGACGGGCAAAAACGCGGAATTCCCACCCTCCCATGCCCACGATTTGTGGCAGCCGCCCAAAGCCATTACGCATTTCGAAGGGGACACATGGCCTGACCCAAACCGCCCCTAAAGGACCCCGGGGTTTGAGCCAACGAGAGTGGAGGCAAGTGAAAGAGCTCTGCACCCTCCTTGCCAGTCTTGAAGAAGGCACCAAAATGGTCAGTGCGGACAATGCCCTTGTCAGCATGAGCATTGTGGCTGATCTTAGTTCTGGAACGATCGTTGGACACTCTGAAACATCAGGTCCCACCAGCGACGGAGGAGGAGACGGACACAGATGCAGACACTGAGCCTTTCTCTCCGTCGAATCCACAAGGCCCGACAGTTTTCACGTCTCAGCTCTCAGGGTGCATCATCTGAGGCAAATCAGGGCTGTGTTGAAGCTGTGCCGGAGGAATTGGAGGAGGAGGAGGAGGTATTCGTTGACACCGACGTTAATGACGTCCCTGCCTTGGAAGAGATTGGCACGAATTTGAGGCGGAGGAGGAAGATGAGGAAGATCAGTTTGCAAGTGCCCCTCGACCCAGAGGCTTGGGAAATCAAGGCCCCATCTCTCACATGAGTGCTAGGATGCTACATTTCCTCCAACATGATCCTTGCATTAAGGCCATCAAAATGAACAATAGTTACTGGGTGGCCACCCTCCTCGATCCCCGGTACAAAGCAAAACTCAGGACTTTCCTTCCACCCACCCAAATAGAGAGTAAAATGCAGGAATTGGAGACCGTGCTGATTGCTCAACTGGAGACATCTGTTGTATCTGCTTTACGTTCTTCAAATATCACGGTGGAACAACATCAGCAACGTGACAGCAGTAGAGTGCCAAGCAGCAGCAGGCATTGTGGCAGAAGCCTAATGAGTGACCTCTGGCAATATTTATTTACCACATCACCAACGCATGTAATGCAGGGCACACATACAACACACAGAGACTGGCTTAAGATCATGGTGCACGACTATGTGCGTCCCAACACCGATGTATTTGGATGTGTTCCGGACCCGATCGACTTCTGGGTATCCAAAATGGATGAATGGCCCGTGCTTGCTCGCCACGCCATAGAGGTGTTGTCCTGCCCAGCAGCCAGCGTCATATCTGAGCGGACCTTCAGCACAGCTGAAGGAGTCATTACAGACAAACGCATCTGGCTTTCCACAGAAAAATGGGATCTTTTGATTTTCATCAAATGAATCAGGCATGGACCTGATGATTTTTGGGCCCCAATTGCCGAGGTCACCGATTATTTGGCGGTCTACTTCACATCCTTTTCCAAAAAAAAATGGTCCCTTAAAAATTTTTTTTTTTAAAATGATCATTTCTTCTGCAGTTTTTATTCTCATTCCCAAAATTTATTTTGGGTTTTTGGGTGAGGGAGTAAAAACCCCAAGGTTTCATGAAAAAAACAAATTCCATTACTCACTTTATTTTTAGAATTTTTCGCATTTAAAGGGTTTTTGGGTCAGGGTGCTGTGAATACGATAATCATGGTTTTTTGGAACAGAAATTGGGGGCTTCAAGTGGCATTTCCCCTCACTTTTTTTAACAGTGGCTAAATCATTTTTATAACTTTTTGGGTCATGCTGCTGTGAAATGCAGCAATATTACAGGTAATATTAAAAAAAAAAAATGGGGGTTTCTAACGATTTTTGTTCTCAAATTGTCTCATGCCAAGGGTCATTTTTTGAATTGTTGGGCATGTGCTGTGAAATGCAGCTATAATACAGGTCCATTAAAAAAAATTTGGGGTTTAAAAACAGACATTTTTCTTCAAAATTGCAACAGTGGCTCGGGGGGTATTTTTTTTAATTTTTTGGGGGGCTTTTTGCGGGAAAATGCGCTATACTATAGGCCTATTAAAAAAAAAAAATGTGTTTTCTAAAACATTTTTTTTCACAATTGTAAGAGTGGCTCAAGGGTCATTTTTTTGAAATTATGGGGCAGGTGCTGTCAAAAACGGGAATAGGTAGGAACACTTTTAATGGACACATTGGCAAAATGACTTTTTTTTTTGCAAGACTTTAACATAGCAACAACCCTTTTAATTGAACAACCCTTTAATAAAATTTTAAAAAAAGAAACAAAACATGGTGGGATTCCATCCAATTTTAAAAATTTTTATCTAAAATTTAAAACTACTAAAAACTTGCATGTACAAAATTGTTGGTACAAAATTCCTCTGAATTGAAACAAAGAGGTACAAGAAGATTTGAAAAGATGTAGGTAATTCAAGGACATGGGATAGGACCCGGGACAGAGAAAAAAGGGAAAAAAGGACAATTTCCTCCAGCATTGAGTAAAACGAAAAAGAATGCCAAGAAAAGGACCTGGGTGGAACAGGAGCTCAACCACCACTTTCCAAGTGAAGCTAAATTTGGTCCCACTCATATGGGGGGCAAGCGCTACCCAGTCTTGACTCTGTACTGGGGAAAGGGCTGTAGGTCTTACCTCACATTTCCGCTTCCGCACTCTGCTCAGCACACAAATTTCATTGCTGTTTCCATAAGGACATTTTTTTTCCCGGTTAAAGATGACGGACGCCACCTACCTCTCACCGCCCCCCTGAAACTCCGACCCTGGCAGCTGAACCTCCTTTTTTAACAATGCTGACGGAGCAGGGGCTCCACCGTGGGGGCAATCAGAAGCTTCAAAATTTTCTCTAAAAAAAACAGATTTTGAAAAAGGTGTTTTCTGTGAGGGTTTAAATTGTCAAAAAGGGCCCAGGGCGGGCACAAAATTGCACAATTTGAGGCCAAAATTTTTTGGGGCTGGAGTCATATATTTCGCATCATTTGATCTCCAGGAGTCTGTCCCAATCAGGAAAAGGGTTTGGGGAAAAGATAAACCAATATTTTATTGCTTCACTGTCAGAACCAGGGGGGCAAATGTCTTTTCAACTAAGAATTTTTGGAAATGATTAGGACATTGTATTACTTATGGGTGTGCGAATGAATTAACACACTACACGGTAAAAAAAATACCTTTAAAAAAATCGGAGGGGTGAATGTTTTATGTTATCACACTTGAAAAAAACAAAATGATAATAATGTAAAAAAAAAAATAAAAATTCCCTAAATAAATTCTGTAAACAAAGTCATTACCAAAAAATATACTAAATGACAGTTACGTACAAAATACATAGGCCACTTGTGACTTTGGGGCAAACAGGTTTAGGTTCATGCGTGGCCCAGACAGGATAGTCCACCGTTCAAAAAAATGGTGGTTGAAAGACTCCTTTTTCGGGACTTTTAAATCTGGGGGTCATGCAGGTTTTTGGGGGTTAGCGTGGGCCAGACAGGGATAGTCAATGCCAGTTCAACTAAAATGGTGGGGTTGAAAGACCCTTTTCTGGCACTTTTTAAACTGTGGGGCGCAGGTTTAAGTGTCATGCTGTGGTACAAACAGGATAGTGAATAGTCTGTGAGTTTTTTCTGTGACTGTTGTTCCTAATTGTTTTTTGTAAATGTAGTACGTATCCATTTTTTCTTTGTGGAT
This sequence comes from Phyllomedusa bahiana, assembly GCA_025379985.1. Lineage (NCBI taxonomy): Eukaryota > Metazoa > Chordata > Amphibia > Anura > Hylidae > Phyllomedusa > Phyllomedusa bahiana. The sequence continues at coordinate 86,273 of JAODAL010007359.1, forward strand.
TTTAATTTCCCTCTTTTTCCACCCTGTTTGGGTGTAAGAATGAAGGTGGGAGTTCTTTCCCATAACTTTTAAAGGCATCGGTATAATCATTACCGTTATCGGATAAGCCTGATAATTGACGATATCGACTACGATCCGAGACGATCGTTGCGAATCGCCATCACTACAACGAGTAAACATGTCAATGGGCCGGGGGCTCCCGGCCCCCGCGCGCCTCGGGAGTACGCGCTGATCAGCGTGAGCTCCTGAAGCACACGATGCATTGCGGCACGTACAGTATGCGCCGCAATATATCGTGTGAACATACCCTAACAGGCCTCTAAGACCCGTCCTGGAATCCTGAATTGGACAAGCAGCTGAGCAGCTCTCCTAATTACTGCCTGTGACATTAGGGGTGCTTTCACATGGTGCATTTTTGACACGCTTATTGACACCTTTTTTTATGCGGAAAGGCACAGCAATTAATGCAATACATTTCTACACAAAAAACGCACCAAAAAATGCATCGTGTGAAAGCATCCTAACTCGGGTTTCCATTGCAGACTGCTGGTCACCCCCTCGACAGCCCAACAACTTGGTAACACATACCTTGCAGATTAGGTGCTGCTCAACACTTAGTGGCAAAAGAATGTGATCTTCTAAGGTCGCATTGCCAAATATCCCCCCCTTTGGTAAAGGCCATAGGACTTTTCACCTTGTACAAGTCCTCCCCCAGGGTCAAAGCACCTATTTTGGGGCATCGCTTCATGCAAGACACTCTGCGGCTGGTTTACTTTGAGGGACAAACTACTCTTCACAGACACACTACAAGAGTCATCCACAAACATCCCACTTATCACCTTCTTCCAGTTACCTGTGCCCTGCCTCTCATACCAGTTAATACTTATGTTGTTATCTGACGCTAAGGACAATGCCTCCCTAACCAGGATTAGGCTTCCATTTTGTTCCTGGGCACTGGCTGGTCTATCACTATTGACCATCTCTGAACTTCTACCTGTTGCCCTGGGCAACCTCTCTCCTACATCCTCAGATGCCAAGTCCATAATCTCAGTGACTATCCCATGAGTATCTCTGCCACTCACTACTGGTAGCAGCTTCTTCCTTCCATCTGCGTGACTATTCCCTAATAAAGACCAATCAGTGCATTCACCATAACCAAGGAACATTTCCATACTTTTTTCCTCACCGATTGTCTCCCTGTCTTGCAGTTCTGGGTCTTCAGCACCACCATGAGGCCTAGAGTTCTCTTCACTACAAGACGCTTGGTCCTCACCTACCATCACATGAGGATTGCCACCAATACACATGTATTTGATCTGTTTTCCCCATCTCAGCAGCTTTACTTTCCCCTAAAGCGGACATATAGCACATATACTCTGTAACATTAGAGACCTCCCTGCATTGAATCTCATAGACCTGAGGTGCAGACTCTTTCACAAAACTACATTCAGTCATGCTGGGTTTAAAGGAGTTGTCTCATTACAAGCTTTCAGCCTACTTCAATGTGTCTGGCAGCAAAGGATTTTTTTTTAATTCAGGGGCGTGCTTCTTGTCTGCCTTTTCTCCTCCCTCTCCCCCCTCCCCTCAGCACACAGAAAGCTCTCCTCCATAACTTCTATACAGCAGGGTGAGGGCGAGGGGGTTTGCTGCCAGAGTTAACCCTGTGTGTGCCTGCCTAGGTCTGTTGCAGACTGCTGGATCAGCTGCACTGTCAGCTCCACGGAGACAGGAGATGGCTGATCTATGAGTGTGGAGAGGTCTGTGAAGCTGTGCATGCTAATAGCAGAGCAGGGGGGATGTAAGTGTTCCTATACCCCCTGCTTAGCATACAAATCTCCAGATCTCCAGCAACAACAAACAAATCCTATCAGAACAGACACAGGGCAGCTGTGAAGTGTGTTACTATACTCTGGATGTGTCACTAATACAGCAGAGCATGAAGCGTTCACATGCCCCCCCGGATCTGTTCTATTAGTATAGTCAGAGCTCCACAGACACATCATGATTATAGTAACACAATTCATTGCTGTCACATCTACTGACTACAGATCAGCCTCATCTCTGCTCTCCTCAATCTGTGTAGAGAGCAGGAGGAAGCAGGCACACACAGGGTTAATCCAGCTACACAGACACAGAAGCCAGAGCCCTGCCCCTTCCTCCACTACAGAAGCATACTGTGTAGGAGGGGCTCTGTGCTCTGACCTGTATTCAGAAACAGATGAGTCATCAGTAGTGTTGAGCGATTATTATCGACAAAGTTGAAATCGGCCCAGTTTTATGTTGATCGAAATTTTTAGATCATGCGATAATTTAGGTTAAAATCTGTGCATCATCTATCAATATTGCGCCATTTTCGGCGCTTCCTGTCATTTTGGCGGCCAGCAAATCAGCTTACAGAATAGAGCAGGGTGAGATATGTGTGCGACGTCATGACTGGGATGTGTATGGTTGTGATTGGCTGGAAAAATCACATGATCTCGTTTTACATAGAACAGCCCTTCCTGTTCATGATCAGTGTCTCTCAGCATCTCATAGCAGTAGGACGTGCACTCTGCCTGTGTCCAAACAGCTCAGCGAAATTATTCTATTTCTTCACAGAGAAAGCTCTACTGTTAGTTAGATCAGAGAATGGAAGATTTTATGTAGTTAGGTAGAGAATTTTAAAGGAGCATCTACCGCTGTAAAGTCATGGGTTGAAGCGGCGTGGGGGGGGGGGGTGAGTGGCACGGGCGAATACAGACAAGCTCTATAAAGAATACTGGATATAGTTCACCTTGTCTTAGTGTTGACATTGCACTGCATTAGCTTTTTTATTAACAGTTTGCTATTGAAATATTTCCTGGATATTGGGCAGCCTGAACTTATATTAGGATACACATCTTTTCTAGTAACTGCAGGTCTCTTTGTTAGGTGCAAAACTCCACTTTTATTATCAGTATACATTTCAGATAGGTGTTCTTTTTTAAATTTTGCCCATTCCAGCTTTGTTGATATAGCCACCTTGCAGTTAAATTAGAATCCAGCAATTTTGTAGTCAGCACAGGTTGATAGGTGCCAAAAGGTACCTTTTATTATCCGAATACATTTCAGATACGTGTTTTTTCACTTTGGCGCAGTACAGCTTAGTTCATTGAGGCACCTTGCACTTAGATGTGAATACAGCAATTTTGTAGTCACCACAGGTGAATTGAAAGTGCCAAAAAAAAACCTTTTATTATCCGAAAACATTACAGATACGTGTCTTTTGCATTTTGCCCAGTCCGAGATTTGTTGATAGAGCCACCTTGCATTGTATAATTTGAATCCAGGCAATTGTTGTAGTTTACCACAGGTGAATTGATAGGTTGCCAAAAAATCCTTTTTATTTATTCGAATACATTACAAATACGGTGTTTTTTTCACTTTAGCGCACTGGCAGCTTTGTTCATTTAAGGCACCTTGCACTTAAAATGTGAATACAGCAATTTTGTAGTCCACCACAGGTGGAGACTTTATATGGTTGCCAAAAAAATACCTATTATTATCCTAAAGAAAAAAAGAATACATTACAGATACGTGTTTTTTGCACTTTTGCCCAGTCCGAGATTTGTTGATAGAGCCACCTTGCAGTTAAATTTGAATCCAGCAATATGTGTAGTTACCACAGGTGAATTGATAGTAGCCAAAAAAATAACTTTAATTATCCGAATACATTACAGGATACGTGTTTTTATCACTTTGGCGCACTACAGCTTTGTTTCATGTGAGGGCACCTTGCCATAATGTGAATACAGCAATTTTTGTAAGTCAACACAGGTGAACTGATAGGTGCCAAAAATACCTTTTTTATTATCCGAATTCATTTCAGATACGGTTTTTTTCACTTTGGCGCAGGCAAGCTTTGGTTGAAGACCTCTTTGCAGTAAATTTGAATATAGCAATTTGTAGTTTTACCACAGGTGGAATTGAAAGGTGCCAAAAATACCTTTTAATATCCGTATCATTTCAGAACAGGTGTAATTTTCACTTTTGGTCAGTCAATCTTTGTTGAATAGATCTCCTTTGCAGGTTTAATTGAATCCAGCAAAGTTTGTTTTGTTTTGAGGATTTGAGAATATCTGTGATTTTGCCGTTCTTTTAATGAAGATACTTTTCCAAAACGCTTCCATACCTTCTCAAATTTTTTTATATTTCTGACATGTAGAGAAATTCAAGTGGGAAAGGTAGCACAGAGGTGGGTAGGACATGGAGTATAGGTACGAGAGAAGGTGCTTCCTTCCGTGCTGTCGACAACACGCATGCCAGCGATCGGTCAGTTGCAGGACCGTCAGCCTGTCAACGCTGGGTCAGGGCCCATGTGAATCTCAATTAACGAACAGCGACGCCAATCTGTCCTTCAGATGGTTAATGCTACCTGCAATCCAGCATCTTACCTCCTCGTCCTCCCAGTCACGGGCCACAAAAGGGCATCATCAGCATCAGCCAAGCATCCGTCCAACATGAAGGCATCCCAAATGTCAATCGTGTACCCACCACTGTGGATAAGCCATTTTTCCTGAAGACCTATTTGATGGACAAAATGCTGGTTGGGTCAAAGGTTCATTATTAAAAGATCAAGAGGCCAAAGAGGGTGATGTTTTTTCTGCCTGCTCTGACGCCCAGTATACTGATGCCCAACAGATGAGGAGAAGGAAGCCGGTCAATGGGCAAAAATCCCGGCAGTCGGCAATGCCTTGGCAGTCCCTCTTGCTTTGTAGCCCGCAGCTCCTGGATGCATAATGTCCAGGACACGAAGTCACCTGTGTTATGATTGATTATGACGGACATTGCGGATCCAACGTGGGTCTTTTCAGCAGAATTTCTTGCGAAGCTGCTTCATCACTGACAAGTAGAAGATGATTGGTTTAGTGTCAGTACTGGGTTTTCCGCCTCAAAAAGGGAGAGGGCGGTCGCAGAAGTCCGCAGATATAATTAAGCTAGCCACGGTCCAGCCACCGCAAACCCGCTCCTCGCTTTATCGCAGACAAAAAGGTCCAGGACCTCTCAAGCCTGGGCCTTCTTTGAGCAAGCCCTATTCACACAGCGATGTCCATATGCCGCCTTTGCCGTAACGCATAAGTAGATGCAAGAACCTTAGGTGGTTAACCCACCACCAACATGTCCTAGTCACATGCAGCGAAATGCATGGATTTTGAAATGGAGGCAACACTTGGCCAAAAAAGGCCAGACCGTACGCCGGGGCCTCCAACCACGACACACCCTCTGTCTCCACCTCCTCCTCCACCGCCCACCACCAAGCGTTCCTCAAGCTCCCCAATTTCTCTCAGAGACAATGATCAGGTTGATCAAGTCCACCGCTTCAGCCTCCACCGGTCGCCCGAGTACCACCTAGCACCACCAAGACCCATCCTACCCCTTCTCCTCCCGCCATTTTGAGTGACCTGCCACGCCGTACAAGCGGCCATTCCTAGTCACCACCTTCTGCTTCCAGGTTTAGGGAGCAGAATAAAACACTTTAACCCAAACCATCCCAAAGCCAAAGCCCTGAATGTCGGCATTGCCAGGCTTTTTGGCCTTGGAAATTGTGCCCTTTCCGTCTTGTGGACACAGATGTTTCCGCAACATCATGGCCCCTTGCCTGTCCCCCAATACCAGATGCCGAGCAGCATTTCTTTGCCAAAAAGCTGTCGCCTGCCCTGGCCAGCCACGTTCATCTAAAATTTCAAGCGCGGTTGTCTGCACTATGTGGCCAGGAAAAGTCCATCTGACCACCGACACATATGGACTAGAAAACACGGCCAAGTCCGCTATATCTCTGTGACAGCTGACTTGGGTGAGCTGGGTGAAAGTCTACTGGGGGTGACGTGGCTCTCAGCTCGGCGCACGCTCTTCAAAACCGCAGGGAAGTGGTGACAGGGTACTTGTCCCCCAAGGTCCACTTGTGGCATCAATTTGCCTTAAAGGGAGAAACCTGGCCTGTTGAAATTAATCTGTCTTGGAGAAACCGACCACACACTGTCAGGAGCTGTGGGACCGGCTCTCCGCAACGAGACAGAGCGCAGGCAGGGTGCCAAGAACCTTGTGCCAGGAAAGGTGGTGTGCTATAACGGGCGAAATCTGCTGGCCGCCCTTAAGAATCGGTAGGCTGGAGCACATCCCTTGCCTGCACAAGTCATGAACCTTGACGATCCAGAAATGTCTAAAGAGCTACCGGGTCTGGACTGCCAGCTGAGGTGAAGTACGAAGTCCAAGTTTGCCACTTTCGCCGTTCGCACCCTGCTTTGTCCTTCCTGGCTGCGTTGGCAGCGTCAGCTCGGCCTCCCCGTCCAACCGCTAATTTTGACGTGGCAACACGCTGGAATTCCACCCTCCACATGCTCCCAGCATTGTGGCAGCATTCACAATGCCATTACGCAGTTACGAAGTGTGACACATGGGCGCTGGACAAAGCAGCGGTGCGGACCTCAGGGATGTTGAGCCACCGAGAGAGGAGCGGGTGAAAGAGCCATCTGCAGCCCATCTTGCCAGTTTTGAGAAGCCACCAAAATGGTCAGTGCGGACATGCCCTTGTCAGCATGAGCATTGTGGTGATCTTAAGTTCGGGGAACGCTCGTTGGAACACTCTGAAACAACAGGTCCCTTCCAGCTGACGGAGGAGGAGACGGACACAGATTGCGGACACTAGCCTTTCTCTCCGTCAAATCCACAAGGCCCCGACCAGTTTCACAAGTTCATCGGTCTTCATTAGGCAGTGTTCGGGGTCCAGGTGGGCGTAGGGTGCAAGGTGGCGCATCACTCTCAGGGTGCATCATCTCAGGCAAGTCAGGCTGTGTTTGAAGCTGTGCCGGTGGGAAGTCGGAGGAGGGGAGGTATTCCTAACACCGACGTTACCGACGTCACCTGCCTTGGAAAAGAGGTTGGCGGCGAAATTGAGGCGGAGGAGGAAATGAGGAAGATCCGTTTGCTATGCCCGCCTCGACCAGAGGCTTGGGAAATCAAAGAGCTCCATTTCACCCACATGAGTGCTATTGGGATGCTCCATTTTCCACCAACATGTATCCTCGCGTTAAGGTCCATCACAATGAACAACAGTTACTGGTTGGCCACCTTTGGTTTTTTTTTTTTTTTTTTATCTCCTTATCTCCTGGATGCCCCGGTACAAAACAAAACTCGCACTTTGCCTTCCACCCACCCAAATAGAAAGATTAAAAATGCAGGAAAATGGAGACCTTGTCTTGATTGATCAACTGGAGACATCGTTGCGTCAGCTTCACGTTCCCCAAATGTCACGTGGAACAACATCACCGACGTGACAGTCATGTAAAGTGCCAAGTAGGCCAAGCGGCAGCAGCAGGCAAGGTGGCAGAAGCCTAATGGTGACCACGTGGGCACGTCTTTATTTACCACCTCACCAACGGCGCATGCAATGCAGTGCACACATTCCAACACGACAGGACCAGCTTGATGATCATGGTGCACGACTATCTGCGTCTCAACACCTATGTTTATGGTGATGTGTTCCGGACCCAATTGACTTTCTGGTATCCAAAAAGGATGAATGGAGCCACCAGCTCGCTCCGCCCACGCCATAGAGGTTTGTCCTGCCCACATCCAGCGTCATTTCTGAGCGGACCTTCAGCACAGCTGGAGGAGTCATTACAGACACAACGCAACCGGCATGTCCGCAGATAATGTGATCGGTTTGACTTTCATCAAGATGAATGCAGGCATGGACTACTGTATGATGTTTGTGGCCCCAATTGCTGAGTCACGATTATTTGCCAGTCTACTTCCAATTCTCTTCAAACAGAAATGGTACTCTTGAAAACTTTTTTTTAAAATGATATTTCTTACTGCAATTTTTATTCCTCCTTTTCCCCAACAGTTTCATTTTGCTGGTTTTGCTGGAGGGAGACTGTAAGAAGAACAGCAAGTTCATGACAACACCGTATCCAATTTACTCACTTATATCTTTAGAAGTTTTTCCCGATGTGACCAATGGTTTTGAGTCATGTTGCTGTGAGATGACAGCTATAATATGTGTCTATGGAACAGAAATGGTGGCTTTCTAACTGGCATTTCTCCCTCACACATTTTTAAATTGATGGCTGAGAATCATATGTAATAATTTTTTGGGTTCAGGAGTCTGTGAGATACAGCAATAATCAGGTCCTTTGGAACAGAAATGTGGCTTTCTAAGTGGCATTTATCCCTCACCAAATTTTCACAGTTGCTGAAGAAGTCATATTTTTAATAATTTTTTGGGGTCATGCTGCATTGAAATGCAGCATACTACAGGTCCTTATTCTAAAAAAATGTTGTTTCTAACAAATTTGAGTCCTATCACAATTGTCAAAGTTGGCTCAGAAGGGTATAAATTGGAATTTTTGGGGGAATTTTGTTGTGACATGCAGATATAATAAAGGACCTATTATAAAAAAATGTTGTTTCTAACAGACATTTGTTCTTCACAATTGTCCAAAGTGGCTGCAAGGTCCATGCTTTGAAATGATTTGTTGGCATTTTGTGTTGTGACATGCATGCTATACTGTACAGGTCCTATTATAAAAAAAAAGTTGTTACTAATAGACATTTGTTCTCACAATTGTCCAAAGATGGCTCAAGGGTCATGCTTTGAATTTTTGGGGGCATTTTTGCTAGGTGACATGCAGCTATAACTACAGGTCCTATTATAAAAAAATATTTGTTTCTAACAGACATTTGATTCTTCAAATTGTCCCAAAGTGGCTCAAGGGTCATGTTTTTGAATTTTTGGGGGCATTTTGCTGTGACATTCTGCTATACTACAGGTAATATTATAAAAAAAATGTTGTTTCTAACAGACATTTGTTCATCACAATTGTCCAAATTGGCTCAAGGGTCATTCTTTTGAATTTTTGGGGCATTTTTGTCTGGACATGTAATCTAAACAACAGGTCCTATTGATAAAAAAAATGTTGTTACTAACGGACATTTAGTTCTTCACAAATTGTCAGAGTGGCTCAAGAGTAATGGTGCTGGTCGGGAGAAATCAGGAATAGGTAGGACACTGTTAATGGACACTATATTGCCAAAAAGACTTGCTTTTGACATAGTTTTTTAACCTAGCCCTCAATCCCTGTATTGAGACAACCCAATTAATACAATTAAAAAAAGGAGAAACAAAGACAAGGTGGGATTCCATCCTATTTTAAAAATGTGTTTTTCCTAGAAATTAAACTACTAAAAAACTATTTTTAGGCATGTACAAAATAAGTCTGGTAAAAAAATTCCTCTGAGAGTGTACAAAGGAGGAATCAGGAAAACTTGACCAATGTATGTTATTCAGAGACATGGATGTATGAACACGGACAGAAGCAACAAAGTACAGAGACAATTACCTCCATCTCTCTAGAGATGTGTGTGTGTGATGCTTAAATGAGAAAAAGAATGCGCCAAGCAAAAGGGCACCTGGTTGAGAAAACAGGAGCTTTAACCACCAGTATTTCCAATGAAGCTCCCAATAGGTCCCACTCAGTACGGAGGGGCAAGCGCTACCCATGACAGGGACATTATATGTCCAGTGAAACTAAAAATGTGTGGGTTGAAATGACTCCTTTTTCCGGCACCTTTTTAATCTGGTCATGCAAGGTTTGGGGCCCAAGCTGTGGCCCAGGACAGGATAGTCAATGTCCGTGAAACTAAAATAGGTGGTCAAAGACTCCTTTTTCCCGGCACTGTTTAATTTGGGGGTCTGCCAGGTTTAAAGGTCATACTGCTTTACCAGGACAGGTAATAAGTCCAATGTCCAGTGAAACAAAAAAGTTGGTTGAAAGACTCCTTTGTTCCGCACTATATTAAATCTTGGGTCATGCAGGTTTGGTGGCTCATGCTGATGTGGCCCAGGACAGTTATATCAATGTCCAGTGGAAACTAAAATGGTAGTGTTAAAGACTCCTTTTATCCGGCACTTTTTAATCTGGGGTCATGCAGTTTTGGGGCTCATTGCTGTGGCACAGGAACAGGTATAGTCCCAACTGTCCAGTTCAACAAAAATGGTGGTTGAAAGACTCCTTTTTTCCGCACTTTTTAATCTGGGGTCATGCAGGTTTGGGGGCTCATTGCAGTGGCCCAGAACAGGTAATAGACAAATGACCAGTAGAAACTAAAATGGTGGTTGAAAGACCCCATTTTTATCCGGCACTTTTTAATCTTGTGGTCATGCCAGGTTTGGGGCTCCAATGCTGTTGCCCCGTACAGGTATAGTCCAATGTCCAAGTGAAACTAAAATGAGTGGTTCAAAGACACTTTTTCCCGGCACTTTTTTATTGGGGTCAGACAGGTTTAATGGTCATACTGCGGTCCAGGAACAGGTATAGTCAATGTCCAGTGAACTAAAATGTTGGTTTGAAAAAAGACCTCCATTATACTGCACTTATTTAAATCTGGGGTCATGGCAGGTATTTTGTCACCCAGCAGAGGCCCAGAACATGTTATAGTTCCAATGTCCAGTTAAACTAAAAAGGTGTTTAAAGACTATTAACGGCACTTTTAAATATCTGGTGTCATGCAGTTTTGGGGTCTCATGCTGTGTTTCCCATACAGGTAAAGTCAAAGTCAAGTACAACTAAAATGGTGGTTGAAAGACACCTTATCCGGCACTTTTTAATCTGGGGTTCATGCATATTGATTGGGGCTCATGCTGTGTGCCCATGACATGTATATACAATATCCAGTGAAACCTAAAATGGTGGTGTGAAAGACTCCTTTACTGGCACTTTTTAAATTTTGGGGGTCAGACAGGTTTAATGGTCATACTTGCGGTCCAGACAGGATAACAATGTCCATGGTGGAAACTAAAAATGGTGGTTGAAAGACTCCTTTTTCCGGCACTTTTTAATCTGGGTCATGCAGGTTGGGGCTCGAGGAGGGTGCTGTGGGCCCCAGGACAGTGTATAGTGCAAAGGTCCCAGTGAAACTTAAAATGGTGGTTGAAAGACTCCTTTTCCGTCCTTTTTTAATCTGGTGTCCATGCAGGTTTGGGGCTCCATGCTGTGCCCAGGACAGGTATAGTCAAAGCCCAGTGAAACTAAAATGGTGGTTGAAAAGACTCCTTTTCCGGGCACTTTTTTAATTTGGGGTCAGACAGTAAAATGGTCATACTGCGGTCAGGACAGGTATAGTCAATGTCCAGTGAAACTAAAAGGTGGTTGAAGACCACCTTTTTCCGGCAACTTTTTTAATCTGGGGTCCATGCAGGTTTGGGGCTCGATGCTGTGGCCCAGGCAGGTATAGTCAATGTCCAGTGAAACTAAAATGGTGGTTGAAAGACTCCTTTTCCGGTACATTTTTAATCTGGGTCATCATGTTTGGGGCTCATGCTGTGTCCCGAGGACAGGTATAGTCATGTCCAGTGAAACTAAAATGTGAGTGTTTGAAAGACTCCATTTTCCGCACTTTTTAATCTGTGGTGCATGCAGGGTTTGGGGCTCATGCTGTGGCCAGGACAGGTATAGTCAATGTCCCAGTGAAACTAAAAGGTGTATAAAGACTCCCATTTCCGGCACTTTTTTTTTAATTTGGGGTCAGACAGGTTTAATGGTCATACTGCGGGGATCCAGGACAGGTATAGTCCAATGCCAGTGAAACTAAAATGGTGGTTTAAAGAACTCCCTTTTTCCGGCAACTTTGTTAATCTGGGGTCATGCAGGTTTGGGCTCATGCTGTGGCCCAGGCCAGGTTAGCAATGTTCCCAGTGAAACTAAAAATGGTGGTGAAAGACTCCTTTTTCGGCAGTGGTGTTTTTTTTTTATTTTTTTTAGTTGTTTTTTTTTTTTTGGGGGTGCTTATTAATCTGGGTCATGCAGATTGAATGCTCATGCTGTATAGTGCCAGGACAGGTATAGTCAATGTCCAGTGAATCTAAAATGGTGGTTGAAAGACTCCTTTTTCCGGCACTTTTTAAGTCTGTTGTCATGCGGGGTTTTGGGGCTCATGCAGTGGCCCAGGACAGGAATAAGTCAATGTCCAGTGAAACTACGAATGGTTTGGTTGAAAGACTCCCTTTTTCCGGCACTTTTTAATCTTGGTCCATGCAGGTTGGGCTCATGCTGTGGGCCCAGGAACAGGTATAGTCAATGTCCAGTGAAACTAAAATGGTGGTTGAAAGACTCCTTTTCCCGGTGCACTTTTAATTCTGGGGTCATGCAGGTTTGGGGCTTCATGCTGTTGCCCAGACAGGTATAGTCAATGTCCAGTGAAACTAAAATGAGGTGGTTGAAAGACTCCTATGTCCGGAACTTTTTAATCTGGTGACAAGCAGTTTATGGGCTCATGTCTGTGGCCCAGGACATTTATAAGTCTATGTCCAGTGAACAAAATGGGTGGTTGACAAAGACTGCTTTTTCCGCACTTTTTAAATCTGGGGTTATGCAGTTTTGGGGCTCATGCTGCGTTCCAGGACAGGGATATTCAATGTCCATTCAAGTAAAATGATGGTTCAAATTCATACTGCCTCTGGCACTTTTTAATTTTGGCTGGGTCATGCAGGGTTTAAAGGGTCAATGCTGTGGTGTCAAGACAGGATATGATGATGGTCTCTGAGTTTTTTTCTGTGGCTTTATAACCTAAGTGTGTTGCCTAAGATGTAGCACGTATCCCATTTGACTGTTGGTGGATGGTTAATTCCAGCTTCTCCAGCCCTGTTTGGGTGTAAGAATGAAGGTGTTGTGTGCCTCCCATAGAGCTTTAATTCACGATCATAAATCTACTCATCGACCATCGAATATCTTGTCGATGATGGTCGGCTATCGACCATCGACCGATGTCGATGGCCAACGTAATCACTCAGCACTATTAAGCACCACAATTGATAGTAACTTGCTGTTAAAGGCATAACAACCATATATGTAAGAACTCTGAGTGGTATATATGAACCCTGTCTATCACTACACGCAGGGCAGTTCCTAGGCTAAATTTCACTCAGGGCGAGGTGAAGAAATTGCATCACTATCACCTAAAGCTAAAATATACAAAAAGCTTTACCACAATGTGCTATGTATAAAACTACTAAATAAGTCATACAGTTACCAAATAACGCTACTACACAAAACCAGAATCCCAAGACCGCATATCACCAACACACAGTGAAACGAATAATACTCACCACACCATGACCACATATCACCACCATATAGTGACCGAGTAATACAAACGGACAATTACTGAGTATAAACCATTATACTACAACCCATATTACCGGTGTACAGTGACCGTACAGTGATGGATACCCGCTAAATACAGGCTCTGCAGACATATAAATGGTTACAGTAAAGTTATATCCAGGGACTCACAGAGACCGACCTCTGAAGAGTTGTTCTCTTTCTCTTCTCTTTTTCCATCTATACGCAAGACGCCATGACGACTACTCCCGACTCTTTCACTTGTAAAATTTAGCAAAACCCATATCTTAAAGGGGTTGTCTCGCTACAAAGAATATGCTTTCAAATTGTTAGGGAACACAAAATAAAGACAATTTCCAAATAAATTGCATTGTTTCCTCTGTTTTCCCTAAAGAGATACAATGAGATTTTATTACCTCCATGGCTTATTTCAGTTTCCCACAGTAACAGACCTGTAAAACAAATCTCCATGGCCCTTTTTTTGTTTCTATGAGATACCAGAGATTGAGTCATCACCACAGGTCTGCATTCAGATCATTGTCCCTGTTGCTGAGCCAGACAGTAAAAATCTGATTTATCTCAGTAAACAGCTCTGTAATTAGGGCCTTCTGTTTTATTGGGGGGATCAGATAAAGAAGTCCTTATCTAGTAGCTGTTGAGAAGCTAATCTAAACTAATTTAAAGCATCTTGAAACACAACCTGGCAGTACAAGCATGGAGCTTATGCAAATTAAGTATGAACCAGGAAGTGACAGAGAATTTCTTTCATGCATTCTTTGAAACCCTGTGGGGAGACAACTCCTTTAAGACTCCTCAATTTATCAGCACTTCTCTACCAATACCAATCCCTATCTATATGTAAACTCCCCATCTCTAGCACCTCATATGGTAGTCCTCATATGGCCCCCCTGCAGCCAGTAGTTGCCCCTGCAGCCAGTAGATGCCCCCCGCAGCCAGTACATGCCCCCTGTAGCCTGTGAAGCCTCCCCTGTAGTCAGTGATGCCCCCCCGTGTAGCCCGCGATGCCCCCCTGGTAGCCAGTGATGCCCCTATAGCCAGGTAGTAGCCCCTGTAGCCAGTGAAGCCACCCTGTAGTCCAGAAAGATCCCCCTGTAGCCATGATGCCACCCTGTAGCCAGAAAGAAGCCCCCCTTGTAGCGCAGAAGATGCCCCACCTTTAGCCGAGTGATGCCCCCCTGTAGCCAGTGGATTCCCTCTGGCAACAAAAAGTACATGCCCCCCTGCAGCCAGTGAATGCCCCCCCCCCTGCAGCCAATGAATCCCCCCCCCTTGCAGCCAAATGAATGTCCCCCCTGCAGCCAAAGAATGCCCCCCCCATCAGCCAGTGAATTACCCCCCCCCCTGCACGCCAGTAAGCCCCTCCTGTAGGCCATGAAGCCCCCCTGTAGCCAGTGATGGCCCCCCTTGTAGCCAGTAGTATGCCCCCCTTGAGCCCATTAACTCCCCCCCTTGTAGCCAGTATATGCCCCCTGTAGCCAGTGATGCCCCCCTGTTGCCAGAAGATGCCTCCCTGTAGCCAGTGGATGCCCCCTGCAGCCAGTGATTCCCCCCTGCAGCCAGTACATGCCCCTTACAGCCAGTGAAGCCCTCTGCAGCCAGTGATGCCCCCTGTAGCCACTGATGCCCCCCTTGTAGCCAGTGATGCCACCCATGTATGCCAGATGCCCCACCGTTGGTAGTCCAGTGAGGCCCCAGGGCGCGGGCAGCCCCAAGGCATATATTTTGTCCCTAGGCCGAGTACAGCCAATGGCGCCACTCCCACCCCCCCCTCGCTCTCAAAAAAATACCTTCCCCCCCCACACCTAGTTCCTCTCACCCCTGCGCCAGTGTCCTGTCACTATTTTTCTGGCACATTCCACATAGCTCCCGTCCATCTCCTCAGCAGTCACTGTCACAATGAAAAATCACCCTGACAAATTTGACATTTCCCATAATCGCATCCCTCCGTATGACAGTGCAATACCCCTAAATAAGTCACTACAAATACATCCACCGATACATGAGCAAATCTACGTAGGAGTTTACTAAAAAACTCGCCTACATAACCAAGACCCTAAACTATTACTACTTAAGGCTCAAATAATCCGGCAAGACCCTGACCGAACGCGTGCGCGCGCCCCATGTGACAACAGCTGTAACACAGGGCTCTGATTAATAAACTCACCGCCATACAGGGCCATATATGTGGTAGAAACTAGTTGGTATGTAGGCCGTCTGCAGAACATATAAGTGGATACACATGCAGTTACATTAGTGACTCACCGAGACTGTCTTTTGCTGATCAGCGTCGTTCACTTTCCCTTTGCTTTCTCCATCCGTTATCACACCTTCATGCTGATTGCTCCCGGCCATTACTCGGTCCCTTGAGCGTTTGGACACAAATATCTTAGCATCCCTCACATTTTCCAGTAACACCTTAAGTTAATAGGTATAATTAAGATCCCTTATCAGACAGTATATGAATTTTCCTCCTCAGTCAGGCAGGTATATAGATATTGTCCCTAGACAGTAGGTATATAAATATAGGGCACTCATGCATGTATAATACTAGGGGCCTCAGGCAATAAATATGCATAGGGTTCAGCAGGCTATGGGGAGCTACAGCAGGCGATGGTGAGGCTCAGGCTAGGCGTAAGGCCACAGCAGCTTGTGGTGTCCACAGGCAGCTATCGGGCCACAGGCAGGCGTACGGGGCCACAGGCAGCGTACGATGGCCACAGGCAGAGCGTATGGGCCAAAGGCAGGCGTATGGGCCACAGGCATGATATGGGGCTACAGGCAGCGAATGGGGGCTACAGCAGACGAAAGGGGGCCACAGGCAGCTATGGGGGCCACAGGCACCATGGGGGCACCAGGCAGGCGTATGGGCGGCACATTCAGGCGTATGGGGCCACAGGCAGGCGTATGGGGCGCACAGGCAGCGCGTTATGGGGCCAGCAGGCAGCGTAATGGGGGCCACAGGCAGGTCGTATGGGCCACCAGGCAGGCGTATGGGGGCTCAGCGTGCCGTATAGGGTCCCAGGCAGGCATAGTAGGGCCATCAGGCACTACGGGGGCTCAGGCATGGCGTTACGGTGGCCACAGGCAGGCAAATAGGGCTACAGCAGGCGATTATAGGGGGCCGCAGGCAGGCGTATGTGGGGCCACAGAGCAGGCATTATACATAGGGGCCACAGCAGAATATAGGGGCCGCAGCAGAAATAGGGGCCGCAGGCATTGAATAAGAGCCACAGGCAGAATAAGAGTGGTCCACAGGCAGAATATAGGGGGCCGCATGCAGAATAATAGGGTGCCGCAGGCAGAAATATAGGGGTCCACAGGCGAGATATAGGGGTCCGAGCAGAGAATAAAGGGGGGGTCCAACAGGCAGATATAGGGGGGCCGCAGGCAGAAAATAGGGGGCCGCGATGGCAGAATATAGGGTGCCGCAGCAGAATATAGGGGGGCCCCAGGCAGAATATAGTGGCCGCATGTAGAATATAGGGGGCCGCAGGCAGAAATATGGGGGCCGTCAGCGAGAATATAGGGGGGCCACAAGCAGAATATAGGGGAGCCGCACTGTGCAGAAAATAGGGGGGCCACAGGCAAATATAGGGGGTGGCCGCAGGCAGAATATAGGGGGGGCCACAGGCAGAAAATAGGGGGCCGCAGGCAAATAAGGGGGTGCCACGGCAGAATACATGGGGCCGCAGTAGAAATATAGGGGGGCCACAGGCAGAACATACTGGGCGCAGGGTAGAAGATTGGGGGCCCGCAGGCAGCAATATAGGGGCCTGCAGTAAATAGTAGGGGGGCCGCAGGCAGAATAAAGGGGCCGCAGGTAGAATATAGGGGGGCCGCAGGCAGAATATAGGGGGCCGCAGTAGAATAGTAGGGGCCACAGCAGAATATAGGGGGCCGCAGGTAGAATATAGGGGGCCGCAGGCAGAATAAAGGGGGCCCAGGTTTATAATATAGGTGGCCACACAGGCAGAATATAGGGGGCCGCAGGGCAGGCATTTAAAAACAACGAACATTCTTACTTACCTGTCTTCCCGGCGCTCGCTGCTCTTCGGCCCCGCCTCCCAGCGCCGGGACGCTTCCACCGGCAGCTCGGGGGGGGGGGGGGGGGGGGGGGGTGGGGTGGGGGGGGGGGGGGGGGCTGGCGCCTGGGGGGGGGAGGTCAGGTCGCATAAACGGCCTTATTACGCGCCATGGCGCCCGAGTAGAGTGTGCAGCGTTCGCGCTGAACTGTCAACACATTTCGACGCTGGTCCGTGGCTGTGCGTGTGCGCTACGGGTCCGCGGTCTGGGTTTCCTAGCGCTCTAGTGAGGACCACGGCTTCCCCCCAGTGTCGGCCCTATGGCGAGGCTCGACCTGGAGGATCCAGCGACCCTCCGGGGGGAGGCGGACGCCCGACAGCTCTGTCTCTGAGCAGGGATCGGCTCTCTCTTCTGCTCCGCATTAAATGGCGTTCACAGAGACCGCCGGCGCTCAGGCCCACGCAGGCTGTGCTGGAGGCCACGGCGAGGGTCTGGGGCGCCTGACTTCGCCCCATAGGGATTAGGCTGAGGTAGGCCCCCTAGGCGGTCTGCGCTACGGCTGGCCTTACCCGTCTACCCGGCCCTGGTTTGCCCCATGTATCCAGTGAAGCCCGCCTGTATCCAGTAATGCCCCCCTGTAGCCAGTGATCCCCCCCCTGTACCAGTATGCCCCCTGGGGCCCAGTGTGCCCCCTTGTAGCCAGTGTGCCCCTGTGGCCCAAGATGCCCCCCTGTCCCAGTGATGCCCCTTAGCCGTAATCCCCCCCTGTACCCATGTCCCCCCCCTTTAGCCGTGATGCCCCCTGTAGCAGTAATGCCCCCTGTACCAGTGATCCCCCCCCTGTACCAGTGTGCCCCCTTGTACCCAGTGATGCCCCTGTAGCCATAATGCCCCCTTCCATGAGCCCCCCTGAGCCAGTGTGCCCCCCTTGTAGCCATGATGCCCCCCTGTGCAGTAAGGCCCCCTAGCAGGTTTCCCCCCCCTGTACCCAGTGTCCCCCCCCTTGTAGCCTTGATGCCCCTGTATCCAGTAGATGCCCCCTGTAGCCAGTGATGCCCCCCTGTAGCCAGTGTGCCCCCCCTTGTAGCCAGTGATGCCCCTCGTATCCAGTGATGCCTACTTGTAGCCAGTAGATTCCCCCCTGTAGCCAGTGATGCCCCCCTTGTATCCAGTGATGCCCCCCTTGTAGCCAGTAGATGCCCCCTTTATCCAGTGATGCCCCACTTGTAGCCAGTGATGCCCCCTGTAGCCAGTAGATGCCCCTGTAGCCAGTGATGCCCGCTCCTGTAGCCAGTGATGCCCCTTGTAGCCAGTAGATGCCCTGTAACTAAATATAAAAAACAAAAAAAAGTACTCACATTGGTGCGCGCGTCCCGGGTTTCTGGAGCTTCTGAGCGATGGGAGCGCAGAGCAGTGTAAACGGCGTGACGTCCCCAACGCGCTTACCCCTGCACGCAGCTCTCAGGGAGTTCCTCGGCGGCAGAGCTGCCAGCCGAGGAGATCGAGCTTCACAGGGGGCGCGGTGAAAGCTGTGCGCCCCCTGTGACGCTGTACAGGGGAGGAGTCAGGACGGGAACGATCCGTCCCGCCTCCTCCCTGAAACCGGCAAGCTGCGGGCTCTGGGGGAAACTGTTATAAGACAGTCGCGCAGAGTCAGGGTCGATTCCCCGGGCGGGCAGGGCGGCCGCGGCGCCCCCCTCGGGTGAGCGGAGCCTCGGTGCCCCGGGCGTCCGCCCGCCCTGCCCTAGCAACGGCCCTGACTACACGTGTCACAAAATCTGTGAGAGCGCTATGTATTAAACATTTTCACTGCTGAAATAGGCATCAATACTTTTGATTTATGCACTTACTGTACAGACACTATCAAGCATAATTTTATTGTATAATAGCATGCTAACAGTTATACTGCCAACAAATTCATATATCAGCAACATGGAGATAGTCTAGCTAATTATACTAGTTAGTACAATACATACATAGCAGTTGTAACATCAGTGTTGTGTCCGGGCATCCGCTGTTTCATTCTGAATTTCAGACACCTGATTGCTGTGGAGCCAGATGATAGTATTGTAGCAAGGATATAATATAAATATAATATAAATATAAATATAAATATAATATTTATATAATAAAAATAGGGTAAAAATGCAAAAATATATTAGGAAAAGTTTTTCCAAAAGCTATATGTCTTTTTGTGCTAGCACAAGTAAAAAACTGAATTTGACTTTGATACAAAGTGCTACACTGATTATAAGCATCTGAATTCTAATTATTTTTAAACCTATATCTACCAATTTGCCCTGCAAATTGCTTCTTTATTGCTACTGGATGGTCACAAAGGTAAGGAAATTATAAACTGAAATCTATGGCGGAATCTACAGTATGAAGACATATCTATAGAGCACTGATTCCCAAACTTATTTGGCCTCATTTCAGAAAAAAATTACGAACCGGAGTAGTGGATCCACTGGACCAGTGCAACCAGTGGTACAGGCCACACTAGGGAGCTGAGGTGCAATGCCGCACAGAAACGGTAGACACTCTCGTAGAAGGTCAGGGCAGGCCAGAAGGTCAGGGCCAGCGGCGAAGAACCGTGGTCGAGGAACGTGCGCAAACGGAAATGATACACAGGAAAGGCAAACCGGACTTCAGAAAGGCTTCCTCGTATAGGTACGGGCACTATGGATTCGGCAGAGGAATACCGGAGGTGGAGCCATTATATAGGGTCAGTGGCCGGCAATCAACCAATTACCGGCGGGCTGGCCCTGTAAATCCTGCTGGCTGACAGACGTGAGGAAGCAGGAGCGCGGCCAGGTCAGTGAATGCGCCCAGGGGAGCGGGTTCGTCCATGGCCTGACATGTGGATCGCAGTGCCACTCGCTCCAGGCACAAGGGGAGACGCTGCGGCATGAGTGCGCCCACAGCCCAAACTGCGGGCTGTGGTGCCACTCATGACAGAACCCCCACTTTGGCCTCCCCCTATTTCTGGCCTGGAGAAATCTCTGAATCAACCCACGGTCCATAATGTCCTCCGGCTCCCAAGATCTTTCCTCCGGCACAAACCCCTTCCAGTCAATAAGGAAGTGACACTTCCCCCTGATCGTCTTCATGGCCAAAATTTCTTTTACAGTGAAGACATCAGATGTATCAGCCTCAGGAGAAGGGGGGCGCCACCTTCCGGGAAAATCTATTCACGATGAATGGTTTAAGCAGAGAGACGTGGAAGGAGTTCTGGATGCGCATTGTGGGAGGTAGCCAGAGTTTGTAGGCCACCTGGTTGATCTTCTTCAGGACCACAAAAGGACTGAGGTAACGCCAACCCAGCTTGTAGCTGGGGATCTTTAGGCGGACATATTTGGAAGACAGCCAGACTTCATCTCCGGGGGCAAAAGATGGAGGAGGTCTCCTATACTTATCTGCTCAAAGCTTTGTCTGAGCGGAGGCCCATTGCAGAGATTGGTGAGTTCCTTCAATGCTGTAGCAGAAAACAATAATATACCCGCCACCCAATAGTCTCTGCTGTGCGAAGGCTCCTCAACCTTCAATCCAGTACTCCAACAAACAACAAGCAGATTCAAATATTGCAAAAAGGTTACCAAACATTTATTGACAGTCCCATTTAAATATAAGACCTCATCTGTAAATTCCGTTACTTGCCGTTTAAGTTGTATTGGCAATCCATAGTAGGTGGCAGGAACATACAAAAGCACTTTTTCCAGCTGCGATACTGCGACCGCATAGCCTGGCTACTCCATCTTGGAATGCAACAATTCTGACAGGCGAGCGTGACGCAGGGCGCGCGACGTTTGGGGGGATTGGCGAGTGTCACTCCAGATGGCCTTCAGGTCGTGGACCAAGGCGTCCACAGCAGGGACGTCAGAGGCAGATGCCAGCGGGAGGGGAGGGCGGGGATGTTATCCATATACCACACGGAGAGGCACCAGCTGACTCAGAGTCCAGGCAATTATAGGAGAATTCCGCCCAGGGTAACAAGCTGGACTAGTCGTCCTGCCGAGCTGACACGAAATAGCGTAGGTAATTCCCCAGGATCTGCTTGACCCTCTCTACCTGCCCATTCGTCAGTGGATGGTAGGCTGAAAAAAAGTCTAGATTCACTTTTAACTGCGAACAGAGGGACTGCTAAAATCTTGACACAAACTGCACTCCACGGTCAGAAACAATATGTCGAGGAAGACCATGCAACCGAAAAATATGTAGAAAGAAGAGACTCGCAAAGCGTGGCGAAGAAGGCAAACCAGGCAGAGGTACAAAGTACGGCATCTTCGAAAAGCGATCAGTGATGACCCAAATGACAGTATTACCGGCAGATGGCAGAAGATTTGTAGTGAAGTCCATAGCGATATGGGACCACTGGTGGTTCGGAAGGGGCAATGGTTGAAGAAAACCCGCAGGCTTGAGGTGGGACATCTTGTTGCGGGCACAAGTAGGACACGATTCGACAAAGTCCTTAACGTCCTTGACAAGGTCCGGCCACCAATAGTAGTGGGCTATAAGCTGACCCGTCTTCCGTACCCCAGGGTGGCCGGCTACCAGAGAGCAGTGTCCCCACTTCAGAATTCAGAACGCATGTAACTCTTGCCAGGAGGTACCTGCCGGAGATCCACCGTGGCCGCAGAAATCAGATGTTCCGGAGGAATAATGTGACAAGGAGGCGATTCCGCACCCAAGATGTCAGCGACATGGGACAGGGCATCAGCCTTGATGTTCTTCTTAGCCGGGAGGAAATGGATCACAAAATTAAATTAAAAGAAGAAGAGGGACCAACGGGCTTGCCGGGGGTTAAGGCACTGGGCTGTCTGAAGGTACGCGAGGTTCTTGTGGTCTGAGTAAATAGTGACCGGATGACGAGCCCCCTCCAGCAGATGGCGCCATTCCTCCAGGGATAACTTAAGGGCCAACAGCTTGCGGTCTCCAATCGTGTAGTTCTTCTCGGCAGGGGAGAAAGTGATGGTTTTCCCCTTTGGGTCCCACTGGGTAAGCACCACCCCTGCTCCCACTGAAGAAGCATCATCCTCCAGGAAAAAGGGTTTCTCGATGTCCAGACGCGGCAGGATAGATGCTGAGGCAAATGCTGTCTTGAGCCGTGAGAATGCGTCTTCGGCCGCCTGTGGCCATTGCTTCGGATTGCCTGTATTCTTAGTAATGACCCCAATTGGGGCCACCACCGTGGAAAAGTGTGAAATAAACTGGTGGTAATAATTGGCGAACCCCAAGAAGCGCTGTATGGCCCAGAGGCTGACAGGACGTGGTCACTGTAGGACGGCGGACAGCTTCGCCGGGTCCATTTGAAGTCCATTGTCAGAAATAATGTCCCCGAGGAAGGGCAGGCTGGTTTGATGAAACTGGCACTTCTCCTAAGGACCTGGCGCACATGGAGACGATCAGTTTTTAAATCAGGCGAGGAGACCAAAATACCGTCCAGATACACGATAATGCAGGAATATAAGAGATCCCGGAAAATCTCGTTAACGAATTCCTGAAAAACTACCAGGGCATTGCACAAGCCGGAGGGCATAACTAAATACTCAAAGTGCCCGTCACGGGTGTTAAACGCCATCTTCCACTTGTCGCCCTCCTGGATACGGATGAGGTTGTAGGCCCCTCGCAAGTCCAACCTGGAGAAAATCCTGGCTCCGCAAAGCCAATCGAAGAGTTACGTGATCAGAGGTAGTGGTTCTCGGTTATCTTATTGAGTCCGCGGTAGTCTATGCAGGGCTGTAGCGAGCCATCCTTTTTATCCACGAAGATGAATCCAGCTCCTGCCGAGGAATAATAATAATAATAATTAGTAATGAGCGATTACGTCGACTATCGTCATCGGGTCGATAGTCGATATCGGCAATTAAACAAGACGATTTTTCCCATAGTCATAATAGATTATCGCCGATGACCATTAAAAGTCTATGGGAGAGGAACAAACACCTTAATTATTACACCTAAACAGGGCTGGAGAAGCTGGAATTAACATCCACAACAGCAAACTGGATACGTGCTACAGCTTAGGCAACACACTTAGGTTATAAAAGCCACAGAAAGAAAATCACAGACCATTCACTATCCCTGGGCTTGTACCACAGCATGAACCTTAAAACTTCATGACCCAAAAAATAAAAATTTCCAGAAGGCAGTATTATTTTTACCATAATTTTTCTTGAACTGGACATTGACTAAACCCTGTCCTGAAACGCAGCATGACCCTTAAACCTATCTGACCCCCAGATTAAAAAAGTGCCGGAAAAAAGAGTCTTTTAAAACCCTCATTTTAGTTGAACGGACATTGACTATATCTGTCCTGGGCCACAGCAAAGACCCCAAACCTGCATGACCCCTAGATTAAAAAAGTTCTGGAAAAGGAGTCTTTTAACCCCATTTTAGTTGACTGGACATTAACTATATCTGTCCTGTAAACCCCAGTATGACCATTAAACCTGCCTGACCCACAGAAAAAAGTGCTGGAAAAAGAGTCTTTGAACACCACTTTAGTTGAACTTGGGCATATGACTATACCTGTGCTGTACCACAGTATGACCATTAAACCTTCTGACCCACAGATTAAAAATGCCGGAAAAGGAGTCTTTCAAACCATTTTTTTTTAACGGGACATTGACAAATACCTTTCCGGGGAAAACCTAATCTGTTCAAGTCTTTCATGTCCCTTCCTTGACAATTAGAGGAAATTTTTGTATCACTTTTTTTGTAAGCAAGTTTTTTTTGAATAACCCCAAAATTTTTGTTCCTTCTTCGGAACTACCCCCAAGGAACACAAAAAGATTGGGGAAGGGTTTTAAGGAAAGGGAAACGGCCGCCTTTTTCTACCCAAAACCACCTCCTCCCCAAATTTTTCCCATCACCCCCTCAGGGTACAGGAGGACGGAAATACTGTAATAAACCCGTGTGACCCACATTACACGGGGAACAAATTTGCTTAAAAATGACCCCCGGGGTTCTAAACCACATGACCGCATTGACTGCCGCAAACCCCCTTTTTGGTTCCGTCGGGAAAACAGACCAGCATACCTGAGGTCCTCTACTTTAAAGGACTGTCTGTACCTATAGGAGCCATGCCCTTCCAAAGCCCAATCTTTATGGCCCCACAATAGATGGCTGAAACAGTATGATGAGCGTTTACGCAACTATCGAAATTTATCTGCCGATTCCGAAAATAGATAATCATCGATGACCATTAAAGCTAGGAGGGAACCACCTTCATTTTTACACCCAAACAGGCTGGAAAAGTGGAATTAACACCACAACAATCAAAGGATAAAAAACGTGCTCTCTAGGCAAACACTGGGTTACAAAATCACAGAAAAAAATCACAGACCATTCCACTACCCCTGTCGTACACACCGACCCTTAAACCTGCATGCCCAAAATTAAAAAGTGCCTGAAGGCAGTATGATTTTTAACCATCATTTTTACTTGAACTGGACATTGAATACCCTGTCCTGGGGCCCGCAGACCCCAAACCCTGCAAGACCCCCAATTAAAAGTGCCGAAAATGGAGTCTTTCAACCCCCATTTTAGTTTCATGGACATAACTATCACTGCCGGGCGCAGCATGACCCCCAAACCTCTGACCCCCCGATTTAAAAATTGCCGGAAAAAGGGGTCTTTGAACCACCATTTTTTGTTTCTGGAATTGATATACCTTTCTGTCCAAATTACCATTAACCTTCGACCCACAGATTAAAAAATGCTGGAAAAAGGGCCCCTTTTAACCACCATTTTATTTTTATGGCATTATATACCTTTTCCCGGGCCAAGCAAGCCCCCAAAATGCAGACCCCCAGATTTAAAAAGTGCCAAAAAAAAGTTTTTTCAACCCCCATTTTAGTTTCATTGGACATAGACTATCCCTGCCTGGGGGGTAGCAACCCCAAACCTATGACCCCCAGATTTTAAAAAGTCCGGAAAAAGGAGTTTTCAACACCTTTAGTTTCATTGGACATTTGCTACCCCTTTCCCGGGCCTAGATGACCCCAAACTGCATGACCCCCAATTAAAAATGCTGAAAAAAAGGATCTTTCAAACCACCATTTTAGTTTCCGGACATAGACTATCCCTTCCTGGGGCCCAGCATGAGCCCCCAAAAAACCCGCTCACCCCCCAGATTTAAAAAGTGCCGGAAAAAAGTTTTGAACCCCCATTTTAGTTGAACTGGGCATTGACATACCTTCCTGGGGAACCTACATCGTTCAAGTCTCCCTTACCTCCATTTTACAATTCAGAGGAAAATTTTTTATCACTATTTTGTACATCAAGTTTTTTTTTGGTTTAATTCTAAAAAAAACATTTTTAAAATAGTATGGAAACCCCCCCACATTTTTTTCTCTTTTTTTTTTAAATTTTATTAAATGGGGTTTTCTCACTCGGGAAATCTAGCTATTTTAAAGATCTTGAAAAAACAAATAAATTTTGCAATATTTTCCATTAACAGGTCCCCCTTTTCCTTTTTTCGACAGCACCACACCCTTGAGCCACTTTGAAAATTTTGGAAGAACAAATGTCTTTTAAAACCCCAATTTTTTTTTTAGAATAGACCTGTATCTAGCTGCATTTCACAGCAAAATGCCCCAAAAATTCAAAACATGACCCTTAAAACCCATTTTTGACAATTGTAAAAACAAATGTCTTTTTAAAACCACTTTTTTTTAAATAGGGACCCTGTAGTAAAATTGGGGCTGCATTTCAAAGCAACAGACCCCAAAAAATTATAAAAAAAACTTCTCAGCCACTATTAAAAATTTGGGGAAAAAGGGCCCCTAAAAACCCATTCGTGTCAGGTCGCAGGCACACCCGAAACCCCAGCACCCCGCTGCGGCCGGTGCCGCACCCGACGCGGGCCGCGACCCCCCCGCACGTCTGGGCCCCTTTTATCCGTCCACGCTCCGGGCCCCTCCTGGCCCGCTCCTGCCCCCGGGGGCCCCGCGCCCTCTGGCCGGCCGCGGATTGCCGGAGATTAAAGGGACAGGGCCCGTGTTTGGGGTTTTCTCACCGGGGCAGGACCCATTTAACCCTGCCTTTTCCCCCGCACCTTTGCCGAATCGATAGTGCCTTGTGCCTAAAGGGGAAGCATTCCAAAAGTGTCTTGTCCCTTTACTGTTCCCCGAACCTTCGCCCCGTCCCTTGACCACGAACCTTGCCGCCTGTCCTCCCTTTTTGCCGTCCCCACTCAGCCTGCTTAAAACCATTTTGACCCCCAAACCCCGCTGCCACCCAAGAAAGTCACGTCGGGGGGTACGACCTGGTAGAAAACCACCGCAAAAGCCACCCCTTTGCGCGGGCTCGGGTAAAAAACCGACCTACTTAGACTCCGCTCCCGGCGTGGCTTACTCACCCCTTTGGGGTCCAAGATCCAAAAACCCACACATAACATTTTCTTTCCCAGGGATCCCGCCAAGGTGCCTCTAAAAAGGTCTCCCGACCTCCTGGCCACTCACAGAAAAAAGGGCGGCCGGGCTCAAGCAGCAGCAGTCGTTCCGGGGACATCTCCCGGGCCCTAAACTCCGCTTGTCCATGCCACGAAGTTTGAAGGATCTAAGGACTGCGGGGGGTTCATCACCCAGGTGCTCTCCACTGGAACTTAGGGCTGGCGTTCCCGTCCGAAAGGGTCCAAGGGGCCCTTTCGGTTTAGTCTCCTATCCGGAAAGCCCGGCAGGGCGACGCCACTTTGGGGACCGAGGCATCCTATCACACTGACTGGGACATTCTTGCGGGGAGTTCCGCGGGTCTTCGGGGACCCTCCCGCCCCGTCTGCTGAAACCGCTTTAAAAACCCCTACAGCGGGGAACTCCTCCTTTGGGCGACACGCCGTGCAATTTCGCACCTTAGCCTCTGAATGGTTTGGAAGACAGGTTGTGCCCACATTCAAGAAGGGCTTCCCCCGGCCAGATTAAGGACCCCTCCCCCCCCGGGACTCCCCGACGCAAAAAAGGCCCCCAACCATCTGGCAAACCGATAGACATCCGTTTTTTGGAGAGACGGGGGACTCCCCAGGAACCAACCACCAAACACCGGTCCCCCCTCTTGCGCCATTTTTCGCGTCCCCCACCCTCCCCCCAGCCACCCTTTTGGAAGGGGCCCATGCAAGGGGACAGACCCCCCTTTCCCTCCGCAAGAGCTGCCCACGCGTAGGAAATTTTTGGTCCTACGGGGCAACCCCCGAACACTTCGTGGGGGTTCCCCCACTTTTTTGGCAACTTGGGGAAACGCACCCCCCCTAGGTTTCGGGGGGAGAGGCGCCCTTGTGAGAAACCCTCTCCAGGGGCTCTTTCTGCCAGCTCTGGTCACTCCAATTCCCGGAATCTCTTTTCTGGTTGGGGCCTTTTCCTGGTTTCCGGATCGCGGGAGCTTTATGGATGCTTCGGGGTGACCAAGTATCGTTCCTTGGTCCCTAGACCCCCCCTTTGGGTCCCCTCCTCCGCCAGGGGTGAACTATTAACGCTCCTCCCTACCCTGAACCAGTGGCCCACAAATAGATGCCCTACACGGGAAAGGATCCGTTTCGGTTTACCTCCCCTTCCTCCTTTCTACGGGGGTTTTTCCTTGGCTACAGCGTACGCCCCTATGCGGATTGGAAAGGGGAAGTTTTGCGCTGGGGCCCGGACTGCCAGTCTCAGTCTTTTCGCACCCCCCGGGTGCGCCCCAGCCCCCACAGTCCTCCCCAAGCCATTACCGGGTTTACCGCAACCTTTCAGGACTTCAAGATTTTTTTTTTTTTTCCGGGAAAGGGGAGCAACACTTCCCTCCTCATCCCCCATATGATTCCCCCAAGACCTCACCCGGGAATGTCCCCCCCCGGGGTGGGGCACCCCTCTCCTACCCGAAACTCGGCGAGCGGCCTCGAAAAGAAAATCTACAAAGGGTTTCATCCCAAATCTCTTCTCCGGCGGGCCGGATTTTTTTTTAAGGGAAGAAAGAGGCCCGAGACCGTGAAATTGACACCGGGTCTAAAAAATCACCATCAAACCGTACCCTCGCCTTTTAAAATCCAGAACTCTTGACCTCCCCGGGGGGGCCAAGGCTTTTCCAAAATTTGGGACTTCGGGGGCATAAATCTCGTCCGGACCCGGGGAAGGCACGAGTGGAAGAGGGACTAAATACCGTGATGGGCACTTTGATATCGGTAATGCCCTTCGCTTATGCAACGCCCGGCCCGTTTTCCAGAATTTTCAATGAATTTTCGAGCCCTCCTATATGTCTGTGATGGTCTCTTGGATGACTCCTGGTATTCTCACCCAACTGGGATCCCACCATCACATTTGCCAGGTCCTGAAACCCTGCCAGAACCACTATACGCTAAAACTGGAAAAGGCCTATTTCACCAACCACCCCCCCTTTCCCTTGGATCAAATCTCTGATAGGGGGTTGCGGTACACCCAAAACCCTCTGCCTCCTACATGGCCCACTTTTGCCTTGGGCTATAAAAACTTTCCTGGTTTTCGAAAATTACTACCCGGAAATTTTTACCCCCGCACTTTTCAACTTGGGTACCCCAATTGGGGCCCTTACTAAAAAACATCCAAATCCAAACGTGGCCCCCGGGCCGCCGAAAAGCCTTTTCCAAGTTGAAGGGAGCATTCGCCCCGCACCGGGGTTTTTTTCCCCCCGGGCCCGATACCGAGAAAACCCTCTTTCTGGGAATGGACGCCTCTTCCATAGGGGCTGGGGCGCTGCCCACCAAAAGGGCCAAGGGCAAGACTGGGCCCGCGGGGTTTTTTTCCAGGACCTTTCTCACCAAAGAAAACTAACCACGGGGGTCGGAATTTGCCATTAAACTTTTTCCCTAAAGAATGGCGCCACCCCCCTGGAGGTGCTCGTTTCCCCCCCGGGAAAACTTCACTGACGAAAAAATCTCCTCTATCTCCAACAGCACAATCTGAATCCCGTAAGCGAGAGGTCTCTGTTCTTTTCCCATTTCAACACATCATCCACTTTCCATCGGGAGAAAAGAAACCCCAAGGGGGGAGCTCTTTTCCCGTCCCCCGATATTATGGGGAAGAGGGGGCCCCACAAATATTTTAACCCCCCCGGAACGTCTGATTTTTGTGGCTCCCACAACTCCCGGGGAAACGTATTTGGGGCCCTGCCTCCGGTTTGAGGGCCTGAAATGGGGGACTGTTCCCGCATAGCCGACACCCGGGGGTTTAAGTCTTTTTCATTGAATTTTCCCGTTTACTGGTGGCCTGGGCTCGTTACGATGTAAAGGATTTTGGGGGCCTGCACCCCCTGTGCCCCGCAATAACACCTCGCCCAAGACCTGCGGGACTACTCCAACCTCTGCCGTGCCTACTGTCCTTGGGCCATATCCATGGACTTCATAACTGACTTACGCCCCTAAGGGAATACGGCATTTTGGGGGGTCACTGACCGTTTTTTTCCCAAAATGGCTCATTTTGTTCCCCGCCGGTCTTCCTTCTTTTCCCCGGCCGACAATATTTTTTTTAAAACACATCTTTTCCCTCTGCAGGGCTCCCCACACATTGTCCGGACCGGGGAGTCCAGTTCGCTCGAGATTTTGGCGAGGCCCTGCCCTACTGCAAATGGGAAATACTTCTCCCCTGCGTACCACCCACAATCCCAAAGGGGAATGGAGAGAGTGAAAACAGGCCTAGGACTTTCTCCCCCACTTTACTTTTTGCCAAACAAGATGACTGGGCCCTCTACTACCTTGGGCGGAATTTTTGTATAATTCCCTGGACCCTGATTCCGCTGGGGCATCCCCCTTCTCCATTGTCTTTGGCGGCATCCCCCCCCCCCCCTTCCACCCCTCTGCCTTTCCCCCGATTCCCCGCTGGACAGTCTGGTCCGTGACCTACCGCTGTCTGAGGGACCCCATCCCGCTTTAGGGCCCGGGCCCCTAAAGACCCAAACGGAAAAAAAAAAGACCCCCCCCCTTCCTTTTTCCCGTGGGATAAGGTATGGTTTTCTCCAAATAACCTTTTAAAATCCCCACTACAAGCTGGTCCCCTTTTTTAGGTCCCTTTGAAGTCCTAGGCGCATTAACCTGTGGGCCACAAGCCCGGGCCCCCCCGCCAGCCATTCCCCCAAAATCCTTCCCTTTCCCACCGAACCGGTCACCCAAAAACCGCTTCCCCGGGGGCCGGGTTCCCCCCTCTCCCAGCTGATTCCACCAATTTTTTGCCATCAAAGAGATTTGGCCACTAAAACGGTTCGGGCAGAGATTTTTTTTTGGGACTGGAAGGGGTTTGGGCCCGAGGAAAGGCCCGGGGGGCCGGGAAAAAATCCTTGATAGGGGGCTCTTGTCTAAGTTTTATGCGGGCCAAAAAGGGGGAGGCCTAAGGGGGGGTACTGTTAAAAGGGGTCCCGCACCCTCGTGTGGGCCCAGGCACACCCGCAACGCCGCACAAACCCCCTGCGCGGCGGTCCGCAGCCCCACCTCGGGCCGCGGACACCCCCACGTCTGGGGCGCACTTTAACCGCCACCTCCTGGCCCTCCTGGCGCCGCTCCTGCTGGGCCGGCCGGGGGGCACGCCCCCTCAGAGCCGCCGCGGGATTGCCGGAGATTTTAAAAGGGGCAGTGCCCGGTTGATTGGTTCCACCGGGCACGGACCCTATTTAAGCCCTCCTCTTCCCCCCCACCTTTCCGAATCGATAGTGCCTTGTCCTGGAGAGGGAAATTTTCCAAAAATTTTTTTTTCCCGTTTATTTTTGTACCTCCCTTCTTCCTCCTCCCTTGACCACGAACATTTCCGCCTGTCCTGACCTTCTGCTTCCCCGACTACGAGCCCCTTTTACATTTGAACCCGCAACACCTCGGCTGCCACCCCCCAAGCAAGCACCCGGGGGAGCGACCTGGTAGTAATCCGCCGCAGCAATCCATCCCCTTGCGGCGGGGTCGGTGAAAACCGGGCCTAAATTAGACTCTGCTCCCTGGGGTGGCTTACGCTCGTTGTGGTGGTCCAGAGGATCCCTCCACATCCCTAACAGATCTCAACACCATGACCCCAAAAAATTTTAAAAAATACTTCTCACCACTGTTTAAAAATTGTGAGGGAGAAAAGCCCCTTTAAAACCACATTTCTGTTTCCCAAAAGGGCCATATTATAGCGTATCTCACGACCAGGACCCCCCAAAACCCTTGAAATTGAAAAAATTTAAAAGAAGTGATAAATGGAAACGGTTTTGTCATGAAACCTTGCTGTCTTTTACAGTCGCCTCACAGCAAAACCAGCAAAATGAACATTTGGGAACTGAGGATGAAAATTACAGTAAGAAATGATCATTTTAAAAAAAAGTTTTCAAGAGGACCATTTCTGTTTGAAGAGGAATGTGAAGTAGACCGGCAACTAATCGGTGACCTCGGCAATTGGGGCCACAACATCATCAGAGATCCATGCCTGATTCATCTTGATGAAAGTCAAACGATCCACATTATCTGTGGAAAGCCGGATGCGTTTGTCTGTAATGACTCCTCCAGCTGTGCTGAAGGTCCGCTCAGATATGACGCTGGCTGCTGGCAGGACAACACCTCTATGGCGTGGCGAGCGAGCTCGGGCCATTCATCCATTTTGGATACCCAGAAGTCAATTGGGTCCGGAACACATCCAAAAACATCGGTGTTGAGACGCAGATAGTCGTGCACCATGATCTTAAGCTGGTCTCTGTGTGTTGGATGTGTGCCCTGCATTGCATGCGTTGGTGAGGTGGTAAATAAAGATTGCCAGAGGTCACCCATTAGGCTTCTGCCACCTTGCCTGCTGCTGCTGCTGCCGCTACGGCTACTTGGCACTCTACTGCTGTCACGTCGCTGACGTTGTTCCACCGTGACATTTGAAGAACGTGAAGCAGATGCAACAGATGTCTCCAGTTGATCAATCAGCAAGGTCTCCATTTCCTGCATTATACTCTCTATTTGGGTGGGTGGAAGGAAAGTGCTGAGTTTTGTTTTGTACCGGGGATCCAGGAGGGTGGCCACCCAGTAACTGTTGTTCATTTTGATGGCCTTAATGTGAGGATCATGTTGGAGGAAATGGAGCATCCAAGCACTTGATTTCCCAAGCCTCTGGGTCGAGGGGCACTAGCAAACTGATCTTTCTCATCTCCTCCTCCCTCAAATTCCCGCCAACCTTTTCGGGAGGGACGTCGGGAACGTCGGGGTCTAGGGAAACCACCTCCTCCTCCTCCGCTTCTCCTCCAGCTTTAATACGGGCCCTGATTGCCTCAGATGATGCACCCAGACTGATGCGCCGCCTTGCACTACCCGGACCCCCCAACCACTGCCTAATGAAACCGATAAAAATTTGGAAAAGTCGGGCCTTTGATTTCATGGAAAAAGGGTCCGGTCCCATCTGGCCGCTCCTCCTCCCCTCGCTGGTGGGATCTGATGTTTTTAGGTGCCAACGTTCGTTCCAGAACAAGACACCACAATCTCAGCGCAAGGGGATTGTCCCACTGACCATTTTTTGGGTTCTTCAAAAATGCAGGATGGGCAGACCTTTCACCGCCCCACTCCGTGGGTCAACACCCCGAGGGCCGCCCGCTGCTGTCAGGCCATGTTCACTTCGACTGCTAATGGCATTGCACTCTGCCCAATCGCTGGACATTGGGGGGGTGGAACTCCACGGTTCCCCGTAAAAAATGAGATGTTTAAAGGGGGGGCCAGCTAAGCTGCAACCAGCCCGGCGGGACAAAACAGGGGCGAACGGGGGAATTGGAATCAACCTCGGGGCCTTCCAGCAGGATCCAGCCCCGGGTAGCTCTTTAAAAATTTCGGGACACAAGGTTCATAAAGCCAGCGCTCGTTTCGTTGCGGAGACCCCGCCCAGCCCCCTGCCCTTTTGGTGTGGACGGTTCCAAAGAAAATTAAATTTTCAACCGGCCAGGTTTCTTGGGCACGTGACCCACCGAGGCCCTTGGGGGGAAAGAGCCTCCCCACCCCTGGGGTTTTGAAGAGAAAACGCCGGCCGAGAGCCACCGCCCCCACCAAGACATCCACCCAGCACACCCAGTGGCGTACAAGATATAGGGGGCCTTGGCCTGCTTACTAGTCCATGTTCGGGGGGGTCAGAGGGATTTTCCCGGACACAGATGCAGACAACCGCTTAAAATTTTAGATCCCGCCCGGGCTCCGGGGGCCGGGGACGGTTTTTTCTGGCAAATAAAATGCCTGCTCCATCTGTATTGGGGGGAGGCAAGGGCCATGACGGGGGAACCCCTCGTGTCCCCCAAAGGAAGGCAACATTTCCGGGCCCAAAAAGCCTGGCAATGCCAACTTTCGGGTTTTTGATTGGGATGGTTTGGGTTAAAGTGTTTCTTTGCCCAAAAACCCGGGAAGACCAAAGGCGGGCTGCTAGACGGGCCCGCTGTAGGGCGTCAGGTCGTAAAAACTGGCGGAAGGAGAAGGGGTAGGAGGGGTCCTGGGGTGCGGGGGTATGGGGCGACGGTGGGGGCTAAAATTGAAGTGATCCCGATCAGACTCGAAGACATGGGCACTGAGGAACACTTAGTTTTTGGGGGGAGGGGGAGGGGAGACGGGGGGTTTGACAGTGGTTAAGCCCGGGCTGGGTGGGGCCCTTTTTGGGCCAAGGGTTGCCTCCATTCAACTCATGATTCCTGCTGTGACAAAAATGTTGGTGGGGTTTAAAACCCAAAGATTCTTGCCTCTACTGATGGTTTATGGCAAAGGCGGCATATGACACCTGGGTGAATCAAGGTTTCCAAAAGAAGGCCCAGGCTTGAGAGGGCTGGATTTTTTTGACGGCGAAAAGTGGGAGGGGGGTTTCCCAAAACCGTGGCGGTAATCATATCAGGGGACTTCGCGAGCCCTCTCCTTTTTTGAGGCGGAACCCTATAAACACACACCATCATCTTCCCCTCGTCCATGAGAAGCGCTCGCAAAAAAATTTCTGCTGAAAGCCCACGGGGTCCGCAATGTCGTCATCCACATCATCATCAACACAGGTGATTGGTCGTCCTGATTTTTCTGCATCCAGGGAGCGGGGCTACAAGCAACGGGCCACGGGCAAGGCATTGCCGACCGCCCGGGATTTTTGCCGATTGCCCGGTTTCCCTTTCACCTCCTCTGAGGGCATCATAACTGGGCGTCGAGCAGACAAAATCATCCCTTTGGCCTCTTGATCTTTGGAAAGCCTTCTGAACCCAACCCCTTTTGTCTCAAGAGGTCTTCAAAAAATGGTTATCCGGGTGGGGGGTACACGATTACATTTGGGCTCCCTTTCGCTTCATGTTGACGGATGCTATGATGTAAATGACATTTGTGGCCGTGATGGGAGGACGAGAGGGTAAACTGCGGATGCAATCATTAACCACTGAAGACAGTTGGCAACGCGTTCGTTCTGGATTCACGGGGCCCCTGCCCCCAGCGATGACAGGCCTGACGGCCCTGAAACCCGACGATCCCGGCATGCGTGTTTCGCCACACTGGAAGAGCACCTTCTTCTACTTACCTCCATGCCTACCCCCCTCTTTGCTCGCTTACCCCTCATTTCGCCCATGTTAGAAAGAAAAAAAATTTGAAAAGGGGTATGGAAATTTGGGGGAAAGTCTCTTTTTTACAACGGCAAATCACAGCTATTCTTAAACCCCTTAATTTTTCCTACCCAACTAGGATTAGAAACTAAATTTTTTCTTGCGAATACCTGTGAAATTGGTCTGGGGGAAAAACCGTAAGACAAATCAACGTGTTCTTCCTTCGTCCCAGGGTTTTTACAACTGCCCATGGGACTGGGAATTGATAGTTTTCAAAAAAAAACCATACAAGTGCGCTATCTCTCCAAATGGGATTCAACAAACCCCATAAAACTATTAGAAGTTAAAAGGGTGAGAAAGTGTTTTTTGCAGCAAGACAAAAGGAACGTTGTTTAAATTTTTTTCTAACAAATTGTGCAACTGGCTATTTGAAAAAAACAAGGGCCCCCCACCAGTGCAAAACAGCTATTTTAAAAAAATATTTGGATAATAAAAGGTATTTTTGACCTATCAATACACCTCGGGGGTACAAAATTGCTTATTCAAAATTTTAAATGCAGGGGATCTATGAAAAAGCTGGCCCGCGCCAAAGTGAAAAAAAACACCTATCTGAAATTATACAGATGAAAAAGGATTTTTTTCACCTAATTTCACCTGTGATACTACAAAATTGCTGATCAAATTTAAGTGCAAGGGGGATCTATGAACAAAGCTGCCTGCCCCCCAATGAAAAAAACACTATTAAAAAGTATAGTAATAAAAGTTGAGTTTGCACCCATCAAATACACCCCGCATTATAGAAAAAATCTGTATCCCCAATAAAGTCAGGTGCAAAAATAAATAATTTTAAAAAAAAATGGTAAAAGGTTTTAAAAAATTTTGAATTGGGGTTTTTAAAAATTGGGTTTAAATATATTTTTAAAAATTTTTTTGGTTGGGGGAGGTTTAGAGGGGTAAAGGTTAATTTTAAAATTTAGCCCAATAATAAAATTAAAAAATTTAATTAAATAAGTTCTAATGTTCCATAATAGATAGTTGTTGTGTGAAAATAAAAAATTCCTGGTGTTTTGAGAAGACGAGAAAAACCCGTTTATGAACACAGACACACACGAGGGGAACAGGAAGGGTTTCTATTTAAAAAGGTCATGTGATTTTTTTGCCAATCGCAACCCTACACTCCCCTCATGATTTTGCCACCCCCTACCCCGTCTATTCTCTAAGCTATTTTTTGGCGCCAAAAGCAGGAATGCTGAAAAAGGCGCAATATTAAAAGATTATGCCAGATTTTCACCTAAATTTCGCGTATCGAAAAAACCCATCCATAAAAATGTGCCGATTTCAACTTTTTCGATAATAATCGTCAACACTAATAAAAAAATAAACTTTATTATATAGAACCAACATTTTCCGCAGCACTTTACAAAATAAGGGTATAAGCACAGGAAAAACCCGACATTACATTATAAAAAAAAAAAACTACTTTCAAAAGAGACAAGGTGCAGGGCCCTGCCGCAAAAGTTACAATTTATTGGGTGTATGGGGGAATTAAAGGGTGAGAAATGCTTGGTTTCAGTGGGCCGCCCTTTTTCAAAAAAGGGGTTTATACATAAAAATGTGGGTAACCGCCACCTGACAGTAATCATATACAATAATGCCTGTGGGGGGGCCCAAAATCAGGAAGGACAATGTCGACAGAATTTGGGGGATAACAGTTAGGGGGTCTTGGGAGGTTGTCTAAGAAGATAGTTTCAGAGCGCACTTAAAACGTGAGGGTTTTAGGTGTGCCCGATCACATGGGGGAACATGTTCCTGAAAAATGGGGCAAAACATGCAAAAAACTTGGGACGGCTGGGGGTTTTGGTGATGAATGTGTAATCTTAGACATAACAAGCGGGGAGCCCCGGGTAGGAGGTAGACAAGAAGGGGGAGATGTAGGGGGGTGCTGCTGGGAGGCTTTATGTGTGAGAGTGATTTGTTTGTGTTGTATTCGTATGAAAGGCACCCAGTGCAGTGCACGGGTAGAGGCAAAAGTATAGCAGGGAAAAAAGACAACCCTGGCTGCTGCTTTCAGGCTTTTTTGGAGAGGAAAGTTTACAGAAGGGAAACCAAAAAGTGGGGAGTACAGAGTCAAGCAGAAAAAAAAGAGCAAAATAGGTTTGAGTTTTTCTGGTGAGAAAAGGACAATTCTTGAGATGTTCTTGAGGGCATGACAGGAACAGGGAAAGGGATTGGGAAAATGGGGTGAAGGGCAGATCAAATCTATAAACCCCAAGACAGCGGGCCCCGGCCTAGGAGTTTGGGGCACACAAGTGGACTTTCGGATAACCCCCTTTTTGAGGTTTTCCTGTATATAGGCCATCATGGCATTGTCCCCAGGGACTGACAGAAAATAGACCCCTTTCCCCAAGGAGGACTTTTGGCGGGCAACAATCAATAGAACAGTATAGGGGCGGTAAGGGGGCAAAAATCTCTGCCCTTTTTCCCGGGGAAAAACATCCACAAAGTCCTGATATTCTTCAGGCAACCCGGCAGAAATTTAAGGGCGCTGCGGAAAGGGGGGAGCAACGGGCGAGGTGCCACAAGACACTGGGCGACAGTCTTCCCCCCAAACCTTGCTTCGCCATTTTTTCCCTCCCGCATAGGGCCTGGCGCGCAGCACGGAACCCAACAGGATTGCCCAAAAAGGGGCGGGCAGCACAAAAAAAAGCGATTTTCCCCCTCTTTTTGGGGGTTTCCCAAAGGCAAAGAGACGGCCCCGGGAAAATCGGATGGAGACGAGGATATCCCGCTCACAAGGAAATGGCAGGCTTTCAAAGGTTCATCACCAGGGCGGGATCCTGAAATTTCCGCCGACCGGGAAACCCCGGAAACCAAGACTTGGGCTTGGGTCCGGGAAATAGACACGATCGCACCCAGGTAACGGGGAGAGCATTTTAAAACCCTGGGGACACCTCTCCCACGGGCCTGGTGCGGGGTTTTTGGGACTGGAATTGTGGACTCCCTACAGAATGTTCTGGACTGGCGAATACAGAAACGATTCTCCATGCTCTTGTTCTGAGAGTTGGGCCGACATTTGCAGGGGTTTCCCTCGACCCGAGTCAGTTCCTAGGGAGCTCCTTTTCTCTTGGCAAAGCGCCGTCAACACGGTTGGCAAATGGTCAGCATCTGCACCCAGTGCTCCATGACCCTCTGGAAAAAGGGTCTTCTTGAAAGGGAGTGCAAAGGCAACCTCATTTTAAGTCACCCGAGGCCAGAGGTGAAACTGGATGGGGTAATCCCCCACTACTGGAATCCAGTAGTGAGGTTTCGGCGAAGATGCGCGTGCAGGTTCCCGAACAAACACGGAACCCTTGAAAAGACCTGCAGGGGTGTGGCCCACGCTAGGCCTTCCGGAGAGTAAACTGACCACAATGCCCCATTGACCGTTCGGTCGGAACTTTGGCCCACATCCGCGGCATGGAGCAGATAATAATCCCCTGCAGAGCTTGGGGTTCCCCATCGAACCGGGGGAAGCGCACCGGAGCTTGGCCCCACGGGGGCTAAACAGGTGGCAGGCGTAGGAGAGATGGGGGAAGGGGCGGAGACTGCTGCTGAGGGGGATGACTGCTGCATAATGGCAGTCAACTGGTCAGTTATTGCACCTGTTCCCCAGCTGCGGATTGCGGGGAAAACAATGG
This sequence comes from Phyllomedusa bahiana, assembly GCA_025379985.1. Classification (NCBI taxonomy): domain Eukaryota; kingdom Metazoa; phylum Chordata; class Amphibia; order Anura; family Hylidae; genus Phyllomedusa; species Phyllomedusa bahiana. The sequence goes on from JAODAL010007359.1 coordinate 124,608, forward strand.
TCGAAATCTGCCACACTGGGAAACGATATCTTGGCTGGATCCAGGCCGACTCCAACGAACAAACCGGAGTAGTGGACCATTGGACCCCCGAAAGGGGTGGTACGGGCCACACCGGGGAGGGGAAAATCTTAGGGGTAGCATTACAACCCCGGGAGGATGGATTTGCCGGGGGGGGATCCCCCGGGTCCTCCCCCGAGTGCTTGCTTTGAAGGCACCCGAGGTGCGAACATACAGAAAGGTAGAAATCCGTTGGGGGTCAGGCCAGAAGGTCAGAGCAGGTGACAAAGATCGTGGTCGGGGAAATAGCGAACGGAACGGGTCCCCCGGGAAAGCAAACCGGACTCAGAAAAGGCTTTCCCCGCAAGGTCGGGCACTAGGGTTCGGCAGAGAGAGACCGGCGTGCCCAAGGAGTGGGGGCGCCGCCCGGCCGACAAATTTTTTTAAAAACCCAAACCCCCTTTAAAAAATTTTCCGCAAATTTTTATTTGAGCTGTCTGGGTGTTTCTTATTTTATGATGCTGTTGGTTTAACAAAAATTTTTACAAACCCATAGCCTTCCAAAACAGCTAAATTAATACTGATAATTAAATTTCATAGGCCACCACACTTTAGTTTTTTTAAATTTTCAAAAAATTTCAAAGCTGTTCTTTTTTTACATTAAATGGAATCTGTTTTTCCAATTTTTTTTTTTTTTCTAAATTTAAAACAAGATCTGATCCATAATCTTTTCTTCTAGCTATTTTTAATTTTTTGATTGAATTCAGTTGTCTGTATATGATTAGGGAAAAATTTCTTTCCTGCACTGCTTTAACAGCATTTAGAGAGATCTTTTCAGCAGGATTCAACGAGTATGTCAGTTCCATTGACTTTTATAGGAGAGTTTTTAGTCTGCTCTGTGAATGGGGAAAAAGTCTGGGTGTAGGGGGGAGGAGGGGTGAGCTGGACTATCTCCTTTGTGACGGGCAGACTATGAGCAGACATTGCAATTCTCTTACGAACCCAAAAAGTGAACAAATATTAAGCCTAGTGGCCAAATTTAAAGCTGCAGGACTTTAAAAATTCCTTAAAAATGTGTTTAACAAAAAACAGAGTTAAACAATAAGTTATTTTTATAAACATTCCTTTTAAAAAAATAAAATTTTGTTGGTCTATGACAAAAATATCAAAAAAATATTTGTGTTTGTGGGGTAATTTTTTAATAAA